>JACXGK010012374.1:0-14426 GCA_016801125.1 Novumbra hubbsi | reverse complement strand
GGGGGGGCCATGTCAGACACAGGCTAACTGCTATCTGACAGTCCTTACAGATTCAGATGGTTGATGACAGTGACGGTGGTGATTTTTATGATTATTCTGGTGATGAATGTGATGGTGATTAGTTGAGCAGTCTGACTCAAATGACCTGTCCGCCACTGGCTGTTGCTTTCTGGGACTTGACACTTGAACAGAAATGTATGAGTGAGACTCTTGAGCACCATGTGAATCACCGCTATGGAGTGTTTTGTTTTGTATATGGAGTGAAAAGACGGAGAGGGGTGGTGGATGAGATGGAGAGGGGATGATGGATGAGATGGTTGGTGGGTGAGATGGGTAGTGGATGAGAGGTTTGGTGGATGAGAGGGGTGGTGGATGAGAGTTGTGGTGGATGAGTTGGAGAGGGGATGATTGATGAGAGGGGTGGTGGATGAGATGGGTGGTGGATAAGAGGGGAATATGTCACACACACACAAACAGACACAGTCTTGGGACATGCAACAGCATTTCTAGTGGGATGAGGTATGAGACTCTGGGGGGGTAGTCAAGGGTAATATATGACTGATATGTGTCAGCTACATTGCAGTGCCCACACACACACATGCACACACAAACACACACATGCACACACAAACACACACACACCCCCACACGCACACACTTCACAATTTCTCCTGTAACATTGCCGTCGTCTTAAGGGAGGATTATTTGAAATGTCAGCTAAGCAGAATCCTATCTCCACATTCATTTCTCCTCTCTTCTCTTGGATTAAAGGAAAATGTGCAAGTCTCATGTATACGGAAAGTTGTATATTGCGTCGGCAGCAGCCAGTAAGGTCAGGAAGTGGTGTTGTGGTATTGTTCTATCCCTTTGTAATAACATCCAGGCCTACGTATACAGTAGTTAAGTCTAGCAAGTTGTAAATCTCATGTCAGTCTCATGTAGAAGAGAAGCCCTCTCGTTAAGGTCAGTGGGTTTGATATCTGATTTCAGGCCACTGATGCTCTTGCATTCACTCCTCACATTCACACCCTCCTTTGTCTGTAGGTCCACTTTGATGTTCTTCGTTTGAAGGCTGAGCTTAGCCTCGCACGGAGACGTCAACGTCAGTGGGTTGTATTTTGTTTTCATTAAGTGAACCCAGTCTTGGATCTGAATGAGCTGTAACCGCTAATGTCAGTGAGTTGTGTATCTGGCATGAGATGGGGGATGAGGTTTTGTGACCTTTGAACAATACGAAGCAACTCAACTGTTCAGCATCTCTTATTAGATGGGGCAGACATTACTCTGAGATAGTCTGGGGTGGACAAGTTGAGTAGAGAAGACATTGTTATGCCTTTCTGTATCCATTTCTCTGTCTCTGCATCCATCTCTCTATCTCTGCACCCACCCCTCTATCTCTGCATCCATCTCTCTATCTCTGCATCCATCTCTCTATCTCTGCATCCATCTCTCTTTCTCTGCATCCATCTCTCTATCTCTGCATCCATCTCTCCATCTCTGCATCCATCTCTTCATCTATCTCTCCATCTCTGCATCCATCTCTCTATCTCTGCATCCATCTCCATCTCTGCATCCATCTCTTCATCTCTGCATCCATCTCTGCATCCATCTCTCAATCTCTGCACCCACCCCTCTATCTCTGCATCCATCTTTATCTCTGCATCCATGAGTCTTACATTCATCATGCTAATGCTCGGTGTGTGAAATAATCAAAGGCTGTCTATTAGCTACCTGTAGCACTGTGACCCCATCTGAACTAAGCAAAAGGGAGGAGGGATGTGACCATCTAACGTAGGGTTCCGTCGCCGCACGATGGCAGAGTTCATGGGGATTTGCACTTGGTTACCGGGGTATAGTAGCAATTAGGCATCTCAGGTGTTGATATATTGCCAGTAAACCCCAGCTAAGTGGTGTGGTCCCGGCACTCTGATGCGTTGCCACTAAGAACAGCTCTTAGCCGTGGTATATTGACCGTGCCTAATTGATTATATATGCCATGGCTGTCAGCCAGTCAGCATTCAGGATTGAAACCACCCGGTTTATAATACTCCTTCACATCCTATAATAACCCCAGCGGACTGTAACACATCAAGTCCCTGTCCGGCCTGGTCCAATCCAGTGTTGTTTCCACGGCCTGTTCACTCTTAACACCTTTAAAGAAGACCTCAGCATGGAAACCCAAACACCTGCTAGATGTTTGTAATGTATTCAGTAGTTCCACTGTGTGGGAAGGTTAGGTTTTTGGAAATATAACCGCTCTCTCTTTCTCTCTCTTTCTACTTCTTGGATATTTCTCTTATTTGTTCTCTCCATTCATCCCTCCATCTCTTCCTCTGTCCCTCCACCCATCCCTCCCTACAGCTCTCTCCACCCATCCCTCCCTACAGCTCTCTCCACCCATCCCTCCCTACAGCTCTCTCCACCTATCTCTCCCCACCTTTGCTGTTTTTTCTTTCAGAAGTGGCTGTCAGAGTTTAGCCTTGGTTAATTCTCCTCAGGTCTGTGTATGCAGGCAGGTGTATCAGCGTGTGACGCATTCACACACATCCACACACACACACATGCACACGCCAACACAGACATAGGGAACACTGACTATATGACTGCAGAGTGCTCTATATGAGTTCTGCCTGGGTTCTGACTTCCATCCGGTTTTTGGTCAGCTTCTGACCGCGAACACCTAGATATACGCAAACCTCTCAAACAGATGTTAAAATATACATACTGACAACTCAAACAGGTGTAAAAATATCATTGTCACATCTTTGTTTTTTCTGTTGTTGAGTTGTTGAGTTCAGACTTTTGTTTCCATATTTTCCCCACGACGAAATATACAATTTAGTAAAAGTATTATGTTATAATTCTAATAGTTCTCAGTTATTCCTTTCCTGCTTAAGTTAGCTTGAACGGATATCCTGCCTATCTGTGTAAGCTTTCCGTTATAGGTCTTGTTGTCTCAGGGCACCTGTCTGAAGACTACTACTGGACACTAGTACTGGACTGAAGACTACTACTGGACACTAGTACTGGACTGAAGACTACTACTGTACTACTGGACACTAGTACTGGACTGAAGACTATTACTGGACACTAGTACTGGTCTGAAGACTACTACTGGACACTAGTAATGGACTGAAGACTACTACTGGACACTAGTACCGGACTGAAGACTACTACTGGACACTAGTACTGGACTGAAGACTACTACTGTACTACTGGACACTAGTACTGGACTGAAGACTATTACTGGACACTAGTACTGGTCTGAAGACTACTACTGGACACTAGTACTGGACTGAAGACTACTACTGTACTACTGGACACTAGTACTGGACTGAAGACTACTACTGTACTACTGGACACTAGTACTGGACTGAAGACTATTACTGGACACTAGTACTGGTCTGAAGACTACTACTGGACACTAGTACTGGTCTGAAGACTACTACTGTACTACTGGACACTAGTACTGGACTGAAGACTACTACTGGACACTAGTACTGGACTGAAGACTACTACTGTACTACTGGACACTAGTACTGGACTGAAGACTATTACTGGACACTAGTACTGGTCTGAAGACTACTACTGGACACTAGTACTGGACAGAAGACTACTACTGTACTACTGGACACTAGTACTGGACTGAAGACTATTACTGGACACTAGTACTGGTCTGAAGACTACTACTGGACACTAGTACTGGTCTGAAGACTACTACTGGACACTAGTACTGGACTGAGGACTACTACTGGACACACGTACTGGGCGGTTCCACAGGCTAATCATTAGTCTGACATTAGTCTGGTTATTAGCAGCACAGAAACATATTTTCTCTTCCTTTACACACACACATACACACACAACACACACAGCCAAATGCCATCCTTCTGGTTTTAATTAAATTAAGAATGTCATCCTGTAGAGTGTTATAAATCTTCAAAGAGCAGCCTGCACATCTTTTAGTTCATTCCCTAGTTTCACTGAATATAGCAGTGTGGTGTTGTTTTGAAAGAACACAGAGTTTTGGGGTTGTTTTGAAAGAACACAGAGTTTTGGGGTTGTTTTGACAGAACACAGATTTTTGGTGTTTGTTTGACAGATCACAGAGTTTTAGTGTTGTTTTGTCTGAACGTGGAGGTACATTATATACAGAGACTACAGCCGTTCACAGTGTCCACACGGACATTATACACAGAGACTACAGCCGTTCACAGTGTCCACACGGACATTATACACAGAGACTACAGCCATTCATAGTGTCCACACGGACATTATACACAGAGACTATAACCGTTCACAGTGTCTACACTGACATTATACACAGAGACTACAGCCGTTCACAGTGTCCACACTGACATTATACACAGAGACTACAGCCGTTCACAGTGTCCACACAGACATTATACACAGACTACAGCTGTTCACAGTGTCCACACGGACATTATACACAGACTACAGCTGTTCACAGTGTCCACACGGACATTATACACAGAGACTACAGCCGTTCACAGTGTCTACACGGACATTATACACAGACTACAGCTGTTCACAGTGTCCACACGGACATTATACACAGAGACTACAGCCATTCGCAGTGTCCACACGGACATTATACACAGAGACTACAGCCATTCACAGTGTCCACATTGACATTATACACAGAGACTACAGCCATTCACAGTGTCCACATTGACATTATACACAGAGACTACAGCCGTTCACAGTGTCCACACTGACATTATACATTATGGACTCACTCACTCACGCACACACCAACCAATGTCGACCCTGACCTTTTTACAATTGAATTCACAATTCTGAATGATTCCTTGTCGGGACAAATAATACCCACTCCTACCCATACACACACACACAAATACACACACGCATTCACACACACCCACGTCACACATCTTCATTAGAGGGTAGAGAACAATTATGCTGGGTGAGAAACACACACACACACACGGTGATACACACAGATACACGCGGAGATACACACAGAGACATGCACACAAACAGATACACACAAACATTTGGTCACTAGAGTGGCACATGATAAGTCACCTCTCTCATTTGTTATTCTGTTGTATGGCAAGACCCATGGACGTAATTGCATCTCACCATCTAAACCACCCCCCCCACACACACACACGCACACACACACAAACACACCAGGTTTTCAATTAACCGAACGTTTGATGAATGCACCGGCCATCCATATGTGTTGGGTGGATAACCCATTAGAGTCCACCCACGATGCCCAGAATGAGAAAAACCACATCCCCATTACTGTAATTCGTCCGAACGGCACATAAACTGGCCCATGAATTTGTAATGGAATAAAGCATAGTGACGGTCCCGCTCCGGCTAGCGTGTCATTCACCGGGAGCACCGGGCAGGTTGCTTTTCCAACACGGGCACCACGCTCGCTCTCTAGGCTCAGAAATATCCCATCCCAAATATTTCATCGTTTTTCTCGATTGGCCGTGTCATCGACCCCCCGCCGGGTAGGCCCTGGCACAAGTGCTGCACGAAGGTGGTGGACCAGCTGAGTTCTCCTCCACGCTATGTGAAGGCCCACAGAAAAGACCAGCTGAGTTCTCCTCCACGCTATGTGAAGGCCCACAGAAAAGACCAGCTGAGTTCTCCTCCACGCTATGTGAAGGCCCACAGAAAAGACCAGCTGAGTTCTCCTCCACGCTATGTGAAGGCCCACAGAAAAGACCAGCTGAGTTCTCCTCCACGCTATGTGAAGGCCCACAGAAAAGACCAGCCAGTTGCTATTCATTTGTCTTGTAATTTAATTGTCTGGGGGATCTCTTAAGAGTAAGAAGGTTATAGGCGCCTTGCTGTCGTTGGTTATGTACATTATGATTGGTTATGTAGATTATGATTGATTATGTACATTATGATTGGTAATGTCCAGTATGATTGATTATGTGCAGTATGATTGGTTTTGTACAGTAAGATTGATTATGTACCTTATGATTGGCTATGTACAATATAATTGTTTATGTGCAGTTTGATTGGGTATGTACCGTATGATTGGTTATGTACTGCATGGTTGATTATGTACATTATAATTGGTTATGTGCAGTATAATTGGTTATGTGTAGTTTTATTGGTTATGTACAGTATGATTGGTTGTGTACTGCATGGTTGATTATGTACATTATAATTGGTTATGTGCAGTATAATTGGTTATGTGTAGTTTTATTGGTTATGTACAGTATGATTGGTTATGTACATTATGATTGATTAAGTACATTATAATTGGTTATGTACAGTATAATTGGTTATGTGCAGTTTGATTGGTTGTGTACTGTATGATTGGTTATGTACTGCATGATTCATTATGTACAGTATGATTGGTTATGTACAGTATAATTGGTTATGAGCAGTATAATTGGTTATGTACTGTATGATTGGTTATGAGCAGTTTGATTGGTCTATGTTCAGTTTGATATAAAATCTTCCAGCGGCATTGACAGTAGAGTTTGGAAATGTCCAACTTTATGCAAATTTCCATCAAGCTGGAATCTTGAATCCCTTCTCTTTTTTACTCTCTAGCTTAAACATGGACGAGAAACGTATTGCTGAGACCGGTTTCCCCATTATTTATGACACTTCCCTGGATTCATACTGAGATATAATTAAAAATATTTATGCATGGGAAAAGGTTTCAGAAGGTTGTTGGGTTCAGGGGTGAGTGATACATGCGTAACATAAAATTAAGTAAATTACTTTTTGAACATGAGACAAATCATTGAGTTGGCATCATGTTGACAGGTAATACATTGCTAGTAGTGGAGTCACGCAAAACATAAATACTTATTAATCGTTGCCGAGACTGATGTGTCCTCTATTCTTGTTTACTGGTTGTCGCTGGCATGATTTAGGAAGAAGCACCCCACCCAGGTGGACGCAAGGCAGGCTGTTGTGGGCACGTGGGGTTGGTGACTGCAGGGTGCACGTGGGGTTGGTGACTGCAGCGTGCACGTGGGGTTGGTGACTGCAGCGTGCACGTGGGGTTGGTGACTGCAGCGTGCACGTGGGGTTGGTGACTGCAGCGTGCACGTGGGGTTGGTAACTGCAGCGTGCACGTGGGGTTAGTGACTGATTGGATTGGCCTTGTTGTCATTGGTCGTCTAAGATATATTTTAATGTCTTAGAAAGCCAATGTTGGCAAAATGCCAGTGGTGTCTTTAGTTTGGTGCTGTATGCGTGTGTGTGGGGGCGGGGGGGGGGTTGCTTTGCTCAGATTTGTATTTTTTCTTATCTTCCACATAATTTGCATCTAATGTTCAATAAGACTTTGCATGCAACTGTGTATTTCTCTCTCTACACACACACACACACACACACACACACACACACACATGCTGGGATGTACACACAAGCCCTAATCAGCAGACAAAGGATAGTGATTTAATTACATTGGCTCATCTTTCTACTGCGGTAATCATCACTCTCTCTGCCCACACTCTGATTGGGTAAGTGGCGGTTGTGGGGTGATTTGATTGGTGTAGTTGTCTAGACCATTTTTGGTTCAGAATGCCAAGTATTTAGTTTGGCCTTGTGTCATTTCTGTGTGTGTCTTTTCTCATTATCTGCCTTGCTTTGATTTGTATTCTGCCATCCTCAAAATTAGCATGAATGGTTCAACGCTACTTTAAATGCAACAGTGCGTCACACAGATTCACACACACACACACACACTGAATGTACTGACAGTGCTTCTGTGTGTAGGTTATTTTAAGATAATTCTCTTTATGCAACAACCAACTGCTCTGTATTGTAAGTGTCTGAGCATTAAAGGGGAATGACAACATATATCCTATATATATATATATATATAGAGCGCTGACGCAGGGTCATCAGGTAGCGCTGACGCAGGGTCATCAGGTAGCGTTGACGCAGGGTCATCAGGTAGCGCTGATGCAGGTTCATCAGGTAGCGCTGATGCAGGCTCATCAGGTAGCGCTGACCCAGGGTCATCAGGTAGCGCTGACGCAGGGTCATCCGGTAGCGTTGACGCAGGCTCATCAGGTAGCGCTGATGCAGGTTCATCAGGTAGCGCTGACCCAGTCTCATCAGGTAGCGCTGACGCAGGGTCATCAGGTAGCGCTGATGCAGGGTCATCAGGTAGCGCTGACGCAGGGTCATCAGGTAGCGCTGACGCAGGGTCATCAGGTAGCGCTGACGCAGGGTCATCCGGTAGCGCTGACGCAGGGTCATCCGGTAGCGCTGACGCAGGGTCATCAGGTAGCGCTGACGCAGGGTCATCAGGTAGCGCTGACGCAGGGTCATCAGGTAGCGCTGACGCAGGGTCATCAGGTAGGGCTTACCCAGGGTCATCAGGTAGCGCTGACGCAGGCTCATCAGGTAGCGCTGACGCAGGCTCATCAGGTAGCGCTGACGCAGGCTCATCAGGTAGCGCTGACGCAGGCTCATCAGGTAGCGCTGACGCAGGGTCATCAGGTAGCGCTGACGCAGGGTCATCAGGTTGGCCCTCTAGTTTTTGTTTTGTTTTTTCAAAAGCCTCCACCCTGAACCCCGCAGTTAACAAACCGTGCCTTTAAGGTAAACTTTATGGAAATGTTTGATGTGAACCATTAAAAGCCTAAATGTTTCCATTTTCCTGGGTAGTTACAGTGGGTTTTTGTGTTATTGTGCCAGTTTTTACCTGTGTAGACATTAATGTGTGTGTGTGTCTGTGTGTGTAAATGGTCAGCAGTTTTTGAACCGTGCAGTTTTCACCTCAGCAACTTTGTGTGTGTGTGTGCACGTGTATGGGCTGCTGTCTTTATATGTGCGTGTTTGTGCGCATGCTTGGATATTTGTTTATTTGTGTGTGTGTGCTGTGTGTACCTGTGGAGTGAACACCTGTCTATCTTCTTAATTCTCTATTCGATTAGTGATCCAATTGTGTTTGTTCAGCTAATTGCTTCAGAGCCTGCAGTCATCTGTGTTTTGTTGCCTGGCAAATTATTTTGTGGGTATGCAGACGTTGTCATGCCCTCCCCATCTCCGTCTCTATACCCTTCTCTCTCTATAGCCTTCTCTCTCTATACCCTTCTCTCTCTCCTCCCTCTATCCTTCTAACTCTCCCTCCCTTCTTATTTTCATCCTAATCGCCCTTCCTCCCTCCCCTCTTCTCCTTCCACGTTCTCTTTCACCTTAATCTTCCTCCTTTATCTTTCTCCTTTCTATTCCTCATTTATCTTAGACCTTCAGAATACCCACCACGCCCCCTTCAGAATACGCAGCACGCCCCCTTTAGAATACCCACCATGCCCCCTTCAGAATACCAACCACGCCCCCTTCAGAATACCAACCACGCCCCCTTCAGAATACCCACCATGCCCCCTTCAGAATACCCACCATCCAGAGCACAGGCAGCATCAAAGTGGTACTCATTCCACCCATCGCCATGTGAGTTATTGGGTCAGAACGTGTCTCCCCCAGGTCCTCCATGGATGGGCCATGGCCTGGTGCACAAACACTGCACAGGGTTGGGAAGAAGAGAGGCCTTCGGTACTTGTGAATGAGGAGTCCCCAGGTGTCTTACACTGTTCCGATTCAGATGCCCACCTCCTCTCTTTCTCCCTCCATCTTTCTTTCCCATAATTCCTCCCTCTCCCTCTGTCTCACTCTCTCTTTTTCCCTCTGTTTCACTCTCTCCGTTTCCCTCAGTCTCTTTCTCTCTCTCTTTGCATCTCACTCTTTCACTATTGATTTCCCTCACTGTCTAGGATTTTTGTTCTGCACTGTCAGCCCTGACTGAGCTCCACACACACACACACACACACACACATGAGCAAAGAAAAATACACACAGACACGAAACACACACACAGACATGTATAGATATGTGCACATCAATACACAATCGTTCTGTTTTTTATTAGTGTAATGTCCTTGTATTTACAGTATGTCCTTGTATTTAAAATAGGTCCCTGTATTTACAGTATGTGTTGTCATTTGATTATTTCATGTTTTTACCTTAATCTTATATTTACAGTATGTTTTGTATACACAGCATTTCATTACATTTACTGTAGGTTTTTTTGTTTACTCTATTTATTCATTTACAGTATAAGTGTGTTTACAGTATGAGGTTTTATTCACAGTAGTTTACAAGGCAGTGCAGTTCCTTGTGTTACGTAGCCATCGGTGGTGTTTGTTTCCTACCGAATGTGGACTGTCCTAAATGAATGCGTCATCATTAGTTTTTATGTTTGTCTTCTTGCCCCTCATTGTGTTGTGTCTATCAGTGTAATTAGTGAACGCTGCGAGTGTATCGACTTCAGCCTGAGAGATCAGTGCTTTAATAGACTCCATGTTCTGAAATATGGGTTGGACTGGCTCTGCAACCCTCTCAGCACTGTAGGGGACCAGAGAGAAAGGGTTTATTCTCCTCTCTCTCTCTCTCTCTCTTTGTCTTTTTTCTCTCTGTTTCTGTATTCATCCTCATCTCTGTCTTTCTTGCTCTGTTCATCATAGGTTGATGATGATTGAGGGCTAACTAATTAGCATATGCTTTAATATGCGCACCACCAGACCAAGCTGTCCAATCCGTCAATAGGCCTGACGGTGCTTGTCCAATCAGATTAGCCGCTCCCGGTGTTCCAGGCCACCATAAGCCTCCTGTGTGGACCTGTCAGAGCGTTTTGGGTGGAACCAGATTGTCTCCAAGTGGTCTCTGGGGCCTGCCGATTCATTCTTCAGGGACATTTCTCACTGTTCTCACAGGATTGGGGATATATTGGCTATTTGTGTGTGTGTCTGTGCGCGTGTTTTTGCTTTTGTGAGCGTGTGTGTTTACGGGTGCGTGTGTCTGTGTGTGTTTGGCAGTTGCATACGTTTGTGGATGAGTATGGATGTGCGCACTTGTACTGTGCGTGGGTGTGTGTAGGCGTGGTTACTGTGTCAAACCCCAAGTGTCCAGGAATGTGATCTCTAAACAATCTGATGACTTCCTGTTTCTTGGTGTTTTGTTGGTGTTGTCACACCAGAGATGTCTGCGTGTCCCGACTCACACCCTCAGTAGTGCAGGACTTGTGACCCGGACAGAAGCACTGTGCTCCTGCTCTGGCCCTGGGAGAGTTTTCAGATGATTGATGTTTCATTTGAGGGCTTTTCTCTTTCCACTGCTGTGTTTTAATTACTGAGGACTCAGCCTGCTTATTTTATCAGCTCATCGTTTTCTAGCAAATACAGACGCACACACACACTGACACATACACACACACAGACACACCAACACAGGCAGACACACTCTGGGTCTACTCTCACGTGTGATTTCAGGCATTTCTAAATCCCTTAAACGCCCGGGGATGCCCTCCTCCATCTTTCCATCTCTTTATCTTCACCTCCCTGATCCCTCTCTCCTACTCTACCCTCATCTCTCTCTCTCTCCTCCCCTGATCCCTCTATCCTACTCTACCCACATCTTTCTCTCTCCTCCCCTGATCCCTCTATCCTACTCTACCCACACCTTTCTCTCTCCTCCCCTGATCCCTCTATTCTGCTCTACCCTCAGCTCTCTCTCTCTCCTCCCCTGATCCCTCTCTCCTACTCTACCCTCATTTCTCTCTCTCTCCTCCCCTGATCCCTCTATCCTACTCTACCCACACCTTTCTCTCTCCTCCCCTGATCCCTCTATTCTGCTCTACCCTCATCTCTCTCTTTCTCCTCCCCTGATCCCTCTATCCTACTCTACCCACACCTTTCTCTCTCCTCCCCTGATCCCTCTATTCTGCTCTCCCCTCATCTCTCTCGCTCCCTCCGTCCTCCCCTGATTCCTCCCTCTCGCTGTCCTCAACACTCCCCCACATTTTTCCACCTATCTCTTTGCTCACTTCATCCACCTTTCTCGTCTTCCAACAAACACATGTTAGTGCTGGAGATAAAACCCTGTTCATAAGTTCTTATTGAGGCTTTATTTATCTCCCCGAACCAGCCGGAACAATCAGGGCTGTGAACGCTGTTCTGAAGAGGACTTAGCCCAGATTCAACACTGAGGAAGTGTAACATGGAGCAAGTGTAACACAGCAAGGACGTAGCCAAGCGGTGAAGGATGGTCAGTCCAAGTGGTGAAGACTTTTAGTAGTCACTTGATAGGTGAAACCCATCTGGGACCCATGTAACTGTGTTATGGATGCATCACTATATCGCCTGGCTATCTTAAGTTCAGCGCACTTACTGTATAACCAGATGTGAGCGTCTACCTGAAATGACTTCATGTACCATGTGAGTCAGTGCTGTAGTCAGCCTTGTATTCCCGAGATGTGATGTTTTTACTTCAGAACAAAAGGAATTTCAAGTGTGCGTTCTGCGGAACACTAATGCGATAAAACAGAAACAAAATCAATCTCCAAACCGAAACCCAAGAGAGAGAGAGAGAGAGAGAGAGAAAGAGAGAGATAGGATAGACAGAGGATAGAGAGAGAGGATAGAGAGAGGGGATGGAGTATTCCCGGGTGCTGAGCCACACAATAGCTGATCCATCCATCCTGTATTCCTCATTACCACCATGTGCGAAGGATAACACAATAAAGGAAACCATTTCCCCCATAATGACCAGGGAGAAAACATTTATTTCACTTTGTCCTGTGTGTCGGTGAGGGTGTTAAACCTAATGGAGGGGCGCTGGTGACTGGCAGGATACGCCCACACAGCACTTCCAGGGTCCTCAGCCCACCGGGAAACAGGTTGACCCAGGAAGGTGTTCTGGGAAACAGGTCGACCCAGGAAGGTGTTCTGGGAAACAGGTTGACCCAGGAAGGTGTTCTGGGAAACAGGTTGACCCAGGAAGGTGTTCTGGGTTTTACAGTCATTAAACTAACTAAACCTTTTTTCTTATTCCCAAATACCCCCCCCCCTCTCTCTCTCTCTCTCTCTCACCCCCTCTGTCTCTCACCCTCTGTCTTTCTCTTTCACCGTTCCTCTCTCTCTCTTTCTGTTTGTCTCTCTGTTGGTCATTCTCTCTTTCTCCATCTGTCTTTCTCTCTGTCTGTCTCTGTAGGGAATTTGGATGGAGGGATCCAGAGTTGCCTGAGGTGATCCAGATGTTGCAGCATCAGTTCCCTTCGGTCCAGTCCAACGCTGCGGCCTACCTACAGCATCTCTGCTTTGGAGACAACAAGATTAAGTCAGAGGTACCTACAGCATCTCTGCTTTGGAGACAACAAGATTAAGTCAGAGGTACCTACAGCATCTCTGCTTTGGAGACAACAAGATTAAGTCAGAGGTACCTACAGCATCTCTGCTTTGGAGACAACAAGATTAAGTCAGAGGTACCTACAGCATCTCTACTTTGGAGACAACAAGATTAAGTCAGAGGTACCTACAGCATCTCTGCTTTGGAGACAACAAGATTAAGTCAGAGGTACCTTCGGCTTTGTGTGTGTAGTTGCGGACACACACACACCATGATCTGCTATGTACCTGACCTAGTGAGAAAGTTCGCTAGAGGCAGCAGTCTGTTCTGAATGGACTTGTGTGTTACCAGATGCAGCAACGTCTTGAACCAGCTAGACAGGAGTCTCACCAGCAGAAGGCACTCCAAGTATTTTAACAAAGATATAGACCTGTTTATCAGCTGTATCTCTTTATGTCTCCACACTGCGTGAGAAACCATATGGGAAATACCGACGGTAGAATCCTTTACTAAACACTTAAACATTTATTAATACCACCGCCTTGAAACTGCGGCAATTTGTTCCATTGTGCTCCTGTGTTTTGTCTGCTGTGAAGCCTCACAATGCAGTTAACAACAGAGAGCATTGATGTGCCTCTGTGCTCAAATTAATTTCTGCTGCACCACTGTCAGTCAATACCCGCTTTGCCCTCCTATTGAAAAGTGACTCTGCGCTCTTTAAAGTGCCCACACACTGGCACACACACACACACAGGCACTCACATCCACACAAACAAGGACACACAGACAGGCACACACACACACTTGCACACACCCACCCAAACAAGCACACACACACACGCAGGCACACACACAGGCATGCACACACACGCTTAACACACACACACAGAAGAGGGCACAGCATAGCCCTTGTGTGTGTTGTAGCATTTGTAATTATGGTTGAATAGAGAAGGGTCTAAATGGGATGAAGGCCTGGTACTGAGAGACAGGACACAACCATAGTTGTCTTCTCAAAGCCCTGAGGGAGAGGGGCAAGGGGGAGAGGGCGAGTGGAGGAGAGGGGGAGTGTAGGGAGAGATGGAGTGTAGGGAGAGGGGCGAAGGGGAGAGGAGCAAGGGGGAGAGATCGGGGCACAGTGAGAGAGAAAGAGTGAAAAGAAGGAGGGGTGATAGAGGGTGGAGGGGAGATAGAGGGTGGAGAGTGATAGAGGGTGAAGGGGGGATAAAGGGTGAAGGGGAGATAGAGGGTGGAGGGGA
>JACXGK010012373.1:0-14427 GCA_016801125.1 Novumbra hubbsi | reverse complement strand
GTCAGTATGAGGATTGTGTCTGTGAGCCAGGGCTGCATCCCAGTCAGTATGAGGATTGTGTCTGTGAGCCAGGGCTGCATCCCAGTCAGTATGAGGATTGTGTCTGTGAGCCAGGGCTGCATCCCAGTCAGTATGAGGATTGTGTCTGTGAGCCAGGGCTGCATCCCAGTCAGTATGAGGATTGTGTCTGTGAGCCAGGACTTTGGCCTGTAGAGGAGTGGGATACTGGGACCAGTCTGGATTCTAAAAGGTCTGCATCGGCCATAGAATCCACTCAGGCCCGGAGAGGAAGGAGTTGGTTATCCACCATGAGCCGCATCTCAAACGGCATACGTGCCTGGGGAGACTAAATCAGTGTAGCCTGCCTCAACACAACCCCGACTGGTGTCACGAGCCTTCTGATTAGGACCAAGATGATCTAATCGCTGATGACTGTAATGTACATGAACAACTGCAATGAAAGTCTCTGAAATGAGCAGTGAACAGTAGTGTGGTGGTAGAGGTCAGCTGGGGGGGTCAGCCTCAAAGACAATGAACGTTAGCACTTAATACTGTAAAATGCTCTTGATGAGAACATCTGCTGAGAGACAAATGTAAATGACCAGCCACATAAAAGCTCAATAGGCTTCAAAGGAAACATTTTGATTCGCCATTGCTTGTGATCTGGTTGGGCAACAAACCACCCCAAGGTTGACATGTGTGTACTGAGTCAAATCACTTTGTTGTATATATATACATGTGTGTACTGAGTCAAATCACTTTGTTGTACATATATACATGTGTGTACTGAGTCAAATCACTTTGTTGTATATATATAGGACACCTGTCTATGTGTTCATATTTTACTGTAGATAGACAATCGTTTAGTTCACCCGTATCAAACCTTATAATGTCTGAATCAAGGATGAAATGGTTTGCATGTGACTATCCTAAACGTGTTCTCTCACCCTCCACCCCCCAGCAATCAAGACCATGATGGGGCTTTTTGCCCTCTGGGATCACCCCTGAGACGGAGACTGATGGAACCACACCACATTGCCTGGAAACAGAGGGTCTTCACTTAATGTGCCTTTAAGCCTGATGTTTTAGCATCATTGTTAGTTGATAGTTAGTCACAAGGCTCTTTTTTATGTATGAAATCTGCTGCCATTGCATTTATAATGTTACCATACGATCTTCAATTCTTACATGTTTGGTCATCGTTTGACTGCCACACTTGAACATTATGTATATTTGTGCAATATTAGATGAAGAATGTATTTTTCTGACAATGCAACCACGTAATCAACATTTCTTGGGATATATCCCTGGTTTAAAGGAACATTTCTATAGCTGCTGTCAACTTCATATTATTGTAATTTCCCAATAGGAAATGTTTGTTTAAATCCTTGCTCATTCTTTTTAAACTGTGCACAAAATGAATGCTTGGCTTTACCATGTCTAGTGAAAACAAAATGATTTTTAGCCTAAATGTACTCTTAATGCAGAGGATTCAGCATGCAAGTCAATAATGATTTTGAATATAATTTCTTTACTGATAATTGTTGCCAAGTGCATCTGGATGTAACTGACAATTCACTGCAGTGGAGAAACAGGATTATCCACTGACCTTAGTACATGACTGAGGTCAAGATGAATGGACGTTGACAGTGGGTGGCAGTAGGAATAAGTCATCTGTTAACCCTTCCACAAGTCTCAATGGCTAACCAGCATAGAGCTCCTGCTCTGACACACACATGGAATTTGGCCCTTCAAAGTCACTGTGGGCTTAAACCTTCAGCTTGTAGTTTGGCTGCGTGTTATGCACTGGCGGTATTAGAAATCAAACACCTGGCATTGACTCACGACCACTCCGGTCTGTCACATGTTAATCTGAGCCTTGAGGAAAGTGTTTTCCCTCAGAACTCAAAAAGTAATTCCATTCCATGGTAAAGTCCATTTCACTGTCAGTTTGTTGTTAGCTCTTAGTGAGAAAAGCTGTGCTTTAGATTTCCGTGCAATTGATGATTTTATTGACCACGATTTGAACATTATAAAAAAAATTACAATTTCACATATTTACGTATCAAATAGTACTGTTTTATAAAAATGTATTTAAATTTGTGGGTAATCTTTCATGTATGCTTGTGTATTATATATATATAATACATGTATTATATATATATATAGATAATGTGTTTTTATTGATATTTTACAATGCTCAGTAGGTATGTTGAGAACCAATTTAACATGTTTATGACAACCTGGCAAAAGTTGATGAGAGCAAACAGACAAAATAAATCATAGAAAAAACGTCTAATACAAGTAAACACCATATACAAGGAAATATCTTATATAAATAACATTACAATAAAAACAGCATGACAGATATGTACAAAAAGGGTTTGACAGATTTAGCCGATATATTGATTTATTATAGTTTAGAAGAGGTCTAATAAAAGGGTCAAGATGAAAGGTATTTCTTCCAGTTATTGGCAGCGGCAACCTGAAATGAATAGAATCCAAAGGAAGTATGGGCCTGGGGGGGGGGGGGTGGGGGCTACCTAGCAGAGAGGCAGATGTTTAGACGGGTTGGGGAAGCTTTAACCTATAGAGGACATGTCAAAAGGTTGCTACCAGTGAACCTTGTGTTGTGTATATATAGCACTGCCATAGCTGCCATGCCATTTGAGGATTGACCATATGGTTATTTCTACCAAGGTAGCAGTGTGGGTTAAGGATTCTTTGCTGGGGAACAAAACACTTGATATGGATTTTGAATGAGTGGGGAGTCAAACTGTATACCAAGAGATTTTTTTGGTGTCTAATGAGGGTCCACACTGTATAGGGGCCAGCAGGTTGAGCTAGGCTACCACTGGAAATAGGTATACCCTACCCTATACCCTATATACCCTAGATTTCCAAATGATTCAATGCGTTTACCAAAATGCCGTTTTGTTAGAGTGACCCTTGAGTGACATATATGTTAAATATATGTTATTATAGGAGGGGAGAGTAAAGGATCAGCTGGCATCACGCTGTATGATAATTTGAATCCTATTAAAACCAGATCAAACAAGCGTGAGAATGTTTGACCTAAGCTATTAACCAGAGGAACAGCATGCCTTTGCCACTAGGGTTCAATCTGTACACATGAGAAGCTTTCTAATTTCCCTTGATTTGACCTCTACCATATACAGTACCAAGATTAAAACCTAACTACTCACTGACCCAGAACTAACTTTATGGAAGTAGAGCAATATGCTATTTCACACTATGAATGCTTTTTAAGATACTGACAAAAATGGCAAAAAGTGTCAGAGAGCACAGACAGCAGTGTGTTGTTTTACATGCATCCTGGGCGTCTGTCTATCAGAGACTGTCCTTCACAACGTTTATCAATGGTCCCTTTACTCTGTTTACAGGATTTTTGACGACCTTGTCAGATAAGACAAAAAGATCTTTAAATACATGGTTATGCACTGTTGACCGGTTAATGTGTGTAGGTGTGTGTGTGTGTTTGTGCGTGTGTGAGTGCGTGCGTGTGTATGCCTGTGACGGAAATGTGCAGGGCCACTTTGTTGTAAGAGCTAAACTTGACACAGCCCACTGCAGTCTCAGCTCAGTCTGTGTAAACTCTTGATCCACACAGTCACTATGGGTGGAGGTAAGACACAATCTACTTTCTTCTATAGGATCATTTCAACTGAGCCCCTAAAAGGGAATGAACATCACGGACATATTGTCTGATTTCCTACTCATTAAGGAATGTCCTCATTTAGTTGCTATGTTTGATATTCATTCTTCTTTTAAGTCATTCAGGTATTTTTTTCAATGTAATGCCATGCTTTACTCTCTTTCCACAGACATCATTGATTATGACTTCACCTATGGTAAGTGTACTCGTAACATGCATTTGTTCTACTGTACAGTATGTTAGAACATAATGTGCTTTTCCGCACTCTATGTAGCAAATCTTCTCTTGTTTCCTCTTAGACTATCCCTTACTTCGAAGGGGAGGGCTCATCATTGCTGCTGTGTTGTTTTGCCTGGGTATTGCAATCATCTTCAGTGAGTAGAGTCCTACAGACCACAGACATGTCTGGAGCAAATATGCAGACATAATTTAAAAATACCAAGAAAAGGCCTATACACAAAGACATGAACAAACCTACAACTTATGGGACGCAACCATTTATTGCTCAGAAAACCGTGTCGGTTGATGACAGGCACAGAAATCAGCTGATAGCTTTAAAATGGTACATAGTTATGCTTTTTTCTGAATAAGCGTTCGATCTGCATTTTTCTTGCTCTTTTTTTTCTCAGTCATGTGAGGATAACGTGGGCGAACTGTGACGCAAGCATGTAGTGGCTTCTGTCTCATTGTTTCAATGACTGAGGAGGACGCTTTCATGATCCCTTTGTTGTTTGTTTTATTGGTCCTACTCTGTTGCAGTTTTGTTGATTTTCCACCAAATTATTAGAGCATTTAAATTGCACAACCTACATTGTATTACGCATCGGCCGTTTGGTTTATATGAATATCAACTATGGCACGGGCCAATTCTCTTATTGCTGCATCCCTACATATAACCCTAGGACATGAACACTTACAACATGCCTACATGTTAAACATGTCTGTCCAAGCTCAATGTGGGGTGTCTTGCTCAAGGACAGAATGACAGATTCCTGACCGTGTTGGTTTGGAGATTTGATCAGAGAAACCTTGTCAGATGTTCTGACCACTAGGTTTTCTGTCACCTCACTTAAAGGGTTGAGATGCCATCATCAGCAATTATGTTGGATTTTGGTTCATTTCCAGGTTAAAGTACGTCTCAAAAGGCATCAATTTGATTGGAGGTGCCTTTTGCCTTCAAAATGATTGTTCTGATGGTAAGATGGACCGGTAATAGGAGTTGAAACTGGGCTGGATGTAATATATGACCTGTGTTTTGACTGTGAATGTCTGACTGTGCTTCTCTGTGCTGGCACAGGTAAAAAGCTCAGCTGTTGGAGAGGACGAGCAATGTAAGAACTTTAAGAAAAAACATTAAAGAAAAATCTAGTACATACAAAAAATATCCCTCAAAACATTGTGGTTATTTTTGTTTCTAGGCCTGTAAACACAGATGAACCTTGAGATAAGGTAAGCTAATGACCGAGCAACACATTTTAAAAAACATAATCTCATAGGCTCTGGAGTTTCTATCTAGCTTGAGCTATGAATGATGTTTGAATGTATTTGTTCAATGTTTGTTTCAGACATCAACAAGAGACAGCCATTGTAGGCCAAAGGACATCCTTGTGAAATCCATATGGTGATGAGAGATCATCAATGTCATGATTACTATTAGAGGAACTATATATAGAGTGATTTGTGTTGACTGTCAATTCAATAGTATACAATTATCATACATAAAACATGGTTGCCATTTTATGTGTCTATGACAATGCTGAAGCTTGAGGCAAAGTCAATCCATGTGGAGAGGGTATTTTGTCATCTAGAGTAGGTTGGAGGGAATTGTGATTTGTATTCCGTAATGGTCAATATGTATATAAATAAATGAGTTCTGAGTTCTTCTAACACCTCTAGAAACTAAATTGTTATTAAATTGGAAACGAATGCATTTTTAATTAATGGAATACACAGATTTCACACAGAGTTCATTTATAAAATATATAGTGGTTAATGTATGATTATCAACACTGCATTGAAAATGTTCTTGACACCATTTACTTTTAAAAGTAATTTATTTTGGAATAATCGGTAATAATGAACAATTCATTTACAAATACATATCCCAGAATGCATTGCATCAACCATCAACCGGTAACCACTACAGAATGAAAGGGAATAAAGTCACATGGGAAAAAACAATACAAATATTTGTCAGAAATGAAACTAATGGTTTAATGCCCTTTTAACATTAACAGTGCCATAAAAGTTGTGTCAGTCTTTGTTGATATTGTTGCCTATAGAACTGCTGGCTCTGGGTCCGTTTCTTTATTTCTTGATTTTATAGCAGCTCAGACAAGCTCCTCTTTGGCCATAATTAGGGAAACTGGGGAGAAGGATCTTGGCACAGCCCTCTTAGATGACACCTGGAAATACACTCTTCGTCTATGTGGGAGCCTAACAGACTTATTCAGTTTAAGCCTGCATATGAAAAATGAAATATTACCCCCAGGACTAGCTCTATTTGTGATAAACGTAAGAATACAGATGCCTCTCTGATACAGGGTTTGGACATGTCTAAGGATAGAGGGTTTGTGGAGATCTGTATTCAAGACCCTCTCCGGGGTTGTCAACTGTAGAATAGAACCAGCTCAACTTGTAACACTATTTGGAACCACTCCTTAAAACTCTGTTCTATTTGGCCCACAGACTAAGATCCTGACCCTTTGCCTCTCTGTTAACAACGCTCTCACAATGACGTGAACACCTCATGACATGCCTACAACCTGAGAAGATGAGGCGCTCTTTACTGGGGTCCGGGTGAAAGTCCTTAAGAGATGCACAGCTGTGGCGTCTGAATGGCCTGGCGTGATTCGCTAATGCTTTTTTACTTGTGATGGCTTCTTCATCTCATTTACTATTTGATTGGATGCTTCCTTTTTTTCTTATATATTTCTGTCCGATATGATTTGCTCCCTGGATGGGAGCGGATACTTCGTTGTCCTCATGTGTCTTCTTTGATGGGGTGGGGTGTAGGGTAGGATTTATTTGATTTGTTTTAAATCTGAAAAACGATTCAAATAACTGTTGGTTGGTGGACAAACTGCGGTCAGGACATGCAGTGTGTGAAGTGTCTACAGTGTGACCAGTCTGTAGTCCATGAGACAGGATATCTTCATGTTTTTAAGGAACAATTATGTACGATTCAAAACATGCAGGAAAATGCCTTGCTCAAGTGCCGGGGGGGGGGGGGCTTTTTGGCTTTGAGGCCAAATAAGGATTTCACAGTTAAATAGAGGCCCACATTTGTTTTGCATTTTGTCAATAATAAGTGATTTGCGGTACAGATAAAGGCAGTAATTATACCATTTATACAGTCAGTACATTATAATGTCTAAATAATTACAATCGTTGGAAAAAACAAAGGATGTCTTCTTTTAAATATGAATGATCAGCGGGGAATAGAATAATCAGCATTTCAAGCTCATTACCTCTAGTTTCTGGGATTCAAATGAAAAAAATAAGAATAGTGTTATAAGTAGAATCCACAAATAACACTAGTGTCCAGGTATTGTCCGTGAACCCCTAAATATGGTGTAAATGCAATATCGATGTTAACCACAGGGTGGCACAAATGACACACGAATTCAAATAGAATTGTCAAAAGAAGCTCTCAGAATGTACCCAGCAGCACCAAGCCAGCCACGGCTGCCCACCAGAAAGGCCACGCTGGTAGAGGATAGTCTCAAGAAGCCAGTAATGCATATTCCAAACTTTATTAAAACATTAAAACGTTAAAGTCACATGGGTAATCTGAGTCAGGGTTTGTGGTTTAATAAAAAGGCAATCAAACCTTGCCTAAATATAAACATTCAAACAAATCTACGCCCTACATCTTTACATACCAGTATTATAGACATCACATGTCAGTTAGGACACAGCGGAAGGTAAAGTCAGTCTACATGTTTCCAAAAAAATGCATTTGAATCATTTCTACCCCATGTCGAATCTCATGTAAGCAGATTCTTGTTTTATTGCTAGATCGTTTTATTCTCTGTAACCAAGATTATCCTAGGAATAACCTACTAGGCTCTCATCTCAATTAAACCCAACCACCTCCTAGAACTAGAGGATCTGCTGAAATGTATTTATCAGTGAATATATTCAATTTTAATGCATTGGAAAAATATGTTCATATACACTGCAGAGCATAATTCGGCCTAGTAACAGCGCGTCTAATTTCAGGTTAAATCTACAGGGATTTATAAATAAGGTCACCATTTCATAATCAGACAGCATCAGCCATTAGCCTGAATACAATGCAAACAAGTAGATTTGGTACAGAAAGGCACATAACTACACATGTAGTCTGGTGATGGGGAAATATGGGGAAAACAACATTCTAAATGTAAATAGCCCATGATGTCCATAGTGATTGTTGCTAGCATAGGACAGTAGGTCTTCACCAGTCTCTTCACCAGTCTCTTCACCAGTCTCTTCACCAGTCTCTTCACCAGTCTCTACACCAGTCTCTACACCAGTCTCCACCAGCTTGGGAACCTGTAGCCTATGTGAGGCGGAGGGTGTGGTCGTTTTTGGAGGATGTGTAGAGGGCATTTGGGTGAGGAAGTCTTGGTAGGGGGAAGTGGTTTGATGAGGTGGGATATCTGGCATTTGTAGTAGGCGATAGGCGCGCAGGCGCGCAGGCGATCGCCAGTCTAACGGAAAACAGTCTAACGGAAAACAGTCTAACGGAAAACAGGCTGTCAAACACATCAGACTGACAGAATTTAAAGACATTTTCCCCGTTTCACCGCCCTGGGGCGTCAGGGTTTTGGGACAGAGGAGCTGATCTTGGACTACGCCAAAGGGAGGTGTGAGAACGCCCCCCCCCCCATCCACATGGGGACGGCAGAGGGGGAGCAGCTGGAGGGCATTACCCTCCTTGGTGTTCACATGGCTTATATACTAACAGGGTCCACGCACACCCGGACATCCAGGCAGCTGAAAACATTTGCCGGAGTTCCTCAGATCTGAGGGATCAAAGGATCACCCCGGATCAAGCTCCCTGCAATCCAGTACCTCCACACCAGGTAGTGTCAGAGGAAGGCCCTGCGTATGGGCCCATGACCACAACCACCATGGCATAGACTCATCACTCAGTAACACATGGGAGGCGTGTGGTCTAGAGGCGGGGCCTTGTGTCTAACAGGGCCCTGCACCGCTTCTACCCTAAGACCTCACTGTTAAGCAGGACTTCTGAGTGATCATCAAACAAGCACACACAGATTCACAGAAACACGTACACAGGTATGTCGATGCCACACACACACACACACACACATCAAACTTATCAGAATACCTCCTGTGTTACACAGCATGGTCGCCTAAATACAGCCGTGCACCTGTACAGGATAGTATGGACTGATGATTGCGTGTTCTGGTTTTACTATATGAGTTACGTCTCAAGAATTAGCCTGTGTTGGCTGAATCCCGAATGCAAATGTACACTGAGGGAAGTGTTGCACTACAAACTATGCTTAAGCTTTGCTAATTCTCCAGTGTGTTTAAGGTTTGGGTTAAGGTGAGGGTTATGAAAAATACATTGGGCATCTCTAGTTATTCGTATCCGGAAGCATTGGGGTTCAAGTTGATGGCGTTTACACCCAGGCTCCATTCCAGACCTCAACTCCCTATGGCAAAACATGTGTGTACTACCACACCTAACGATGGTCCTGACTGTCAAAACGTACACAGTTGTACGTAAACCAGAGAACTGTCCGGTCATTGTACCATACATATATTCAACATGTGTCTAACCTGGTATTAACCATCCGCTGCTATTCCCTATACTGGAGTTTAAGTATAGAAGCCTGGAGGACCTGTGACTTTGTGAACCGGTGCAGTACTGGTAATATATATTTAATCACAGTATTTCTAATCACTTGGCATCTTATAATTTACTACAATAGTATTTTTTGCAAAAGGGTCCTTAAATAAGCATGTCAATATTAGTTTACCAAGAATGTGACTAATACAAATGTAGTTAGTATTTGAACCAGAGGGGAGAATGTGCCCTACTGTCCCACCAACAACGCTTCTAGCAGCATCTGGTCTCCCATTAAGGATATCTCTGTCTAGCTTTAGAGGGAGGCCATTGGTTGGCTGCAGAGGGGTATTCTGCTAACTAACGGGACTGCAATGTACAGCGTGATCAGTCATTTGGATTTAGGAGTTATCAGCATATGTAGTCTAGGTAGATATTTTGAAAGGCATATAAAGAAATCATGAACAGTCTATGGGTTTGTGTAAACATTCCATTGACTTACTCAGAGAACTGAAGAGTAATGATCTCAAGACGGATCTCTCAACTCTTCCTCTCTCAACCCCCCCCTTCCCCCCCTCTATCCCCCCTGGCGTGTTGCCGGGTAAAGGAATGAGAAGCGCTTTCGTTTTATTTTTAACGCAAATTGCGACTCGAGTCCTATTTCCATCCAACCATTCTTTGCAACTGACGGAATACGTGAATAAAACCCCAGTAATAGTGTTTATTACTGTGAATCGTGTTCAACCTTTCGAATGGTGTCTATGGTAGAAGCATCCACAGCGCAAATAAAAGGGTAGTTCAGAGCGTCTGGCGCACAGGTGGGCGCGCTCACCTGCGTGTCACCGAAACAGTAGACATCTACCTGTCCGCGTCAGACCGTCGCACTCCGGATGAATAACCGAATGTCCACTCCTCTCGATCCTTGGCGGATCCATTTGACGCGTGACCATTGTTTCGCGATGTCTCTTTTGAATACGTAGAGAGGCTTCCCATGCATGATAATCAAATCGAGGGGAGGGGACGTGGGCGGAGTTCAGGCTCTTCTCATTTCCCGGTGATGGTTATCCGGGCAGCAGGGCTGGAGAGACCGCCGGGGAGTATAGTCGCCAGTCCAGCACTGAGACTCACCTGGCCAAAGACCACGCCGCACACTAGCCAGGATTGCCAAACATTCCTGAAAAATACACCAGCTATTTATGGCATGTGGCTTGTAACTTTACTCCTGCTGTACTCCTTCCAAGAAGGTAAGAAACACCGTTTTTTTATGTTTATGAATTAAAGTATGTCTCCAGTATGCTTCACTTGTTACAACCTGGTCAAAAGTACTTTGTCAATTATCAATAATTGTCAAGAAATCTAAATGTAGCAACAGAACACAACTGAATGATGCTTGCCTGCCATTAGAACACATGAAATCGGGAGAGTTTGGATTTAAACGTTAAATTGTAAATTAATTAGTTTTTTTAATAAAATGTGGCCTTTTTGGTGTGAAATAGATTTTTTTCGGTAGGCCGTGTGGCTGTGGGCACCGGTCCATGATGCCGCAGATGGTGCTGATATCGCGGGTTGTTTTTGCATTATACCAACGACAGTTATGAATATGTAAAATGGCTGGATAGGGAGAAAGAAGTGGGAGAGAGAGGGGGAGAAACGAAAACATGTCTCCAAACCTACAAGCTCGACTTTTTGGCGGTCAAAACTTGATTGCTCATGCGTTGCAAAGTATTTGGGAGAATCGATACTATTCATTTATTTCATTGATAATAGTTTTCATGTATAATATATCTACATATTTGGGCATATTGTTGTGTTTTGTGGGTATTTCTGTGAATGTGCTTTGGGCGCTTGGCTGTGGACACTGGAGGGGTGCTGTCGTGATTTTTGGGAGGTGATCTTAAAAGATATTTTTTTGGCTTGAGTACCTATCTGGCGATGACTTATTGCCATACTGAAAAATTAAGTAGCCTAATAAATGAAGGGCGTCTTTATCATGATTTCACCCAAATTAATGACCATTTAATTCAAATGTAATACAGGTATAGATGTTGTTTTCATTAAACTTGTTGGTGTGTGTAGATTACTTTGATTTTCGTTGAATGATTACTTTATGAAACGATTTCTGTTTTGTAGAGAAAAATCTTCATATTTCAAGGGCTTGTTCAATATGGCTGCAAATCCCCGACCCTATTACCAAGCTGATCTCCCCTGCTATTACAGTGTATTATAATAATCCTGAACAAATCTGCGTTGAAAATAACACAGAAACTATACACCATCTCTGCATAGTCCTTTGTTCACCATGTCTGTTTGAAGTTATGTATGCATGTTTATAAGTTATTCGGTCCTAAATCGGCCTGCACTGTATGAAGCATACGAGCTTGCTTTTATTACTCGATATGTAACTAGGCCTACCTGAAATGAAAAATATTTGAAATATCTACTCACATTAGCGCCTGGTGCTATTTAAGCTGCTTTGTGTTAATAATAATAATGACAGGCCTGTATGTTGGGGACATTTTGTATTTTCATACTTCTCTATTTCATGTGGAACATTCATTCAACATTTCTATATACCTCTAGTAGGCCAGGCACATAAAATACGATGAAAATGAAATTAGGTAAGCATATATGATCTCAGACTATCATCCAAGTAGTATTTTAAAATCTATTTAATTCGATCTAATTTATTTGCCCAAAGACCCCAGATGCGTGGGTGGATTTGGACAAGCCCAGGCGTGTTTCCCTCTAATAGCCCACCTGAACCCCTGTGTGTGTGTTTGTGTGTGTATGTGAGACTGTGTGTGTGTGTTTAAAAGAGAGAGAGAGAACAGAGAGAACACTCCTCCCTCTCTGCCTTGATCTGGGACTGTTTTTCTACATTTGTTACATTGTAACATTGTGGTAGGAATTTCATTGTAAAATTACATTGCAATTGGTAAATCATTTCCTGTGATATTTCATATGACAATTTTATTTTTTGTTGAATACCTACTTGGACACGCAAATTCACCTAATTCAATGGACAACCTAATTACTCCCAGCGAAACATGGGCTCCGCTAATTGTTCAATTACGTAAATATTTAAATACAAAAAGATACGTAACTATGTTTTAGTACAATTTACAGAACGTTTAATTATGATATATTTCCGGGATCTTTAGGTGTTTCTTCGTTAAATATTTTTTAGGGCTACAAACAATATAGCTCAATCACATATGATGGGCTTATTTTCTGCGAGCTGTTTAATTCAATACGCAATATGACATTTTTGACCAGATATAAATCAAGCATAGACACACGTAGTTAAATTAATTCTAGAATGATTAGTGATTAATTGTGTAATAATTATAGAATGTTCTGTATTTGTTTTAGGTCATTTTGCAATTTGTGTGTATTTCCAAATAATTAGGGAATTAAAAAGGGAAACTAAATTAAATAACGTAGTCCAATAAATGCCTTTACATTTTTATTAAAACTATAAAAGTAATATGTCAATGTAAGCACATAATGTCACCCCTCCCCCACAATTCCTCTTTAGTAGAATATAGTAATATGCAGAATTGGTGTCTATTTTAGCCCAAATGCCCAGCTGCCATCTCCCCTCTTCTGCGCAATTAGTGCTGCGATCTGCCGCATCCGCCAATGTCATCGCAGCTAAGCAGGTCACAGGACAGAAGGGTGCCAATGGATAATTGCCCATAGTGCCTGCTCTTATTTTTCGAATCGAATATGTGCATAAATAAATTTTTATCTGTGTATTTTTTTTATAAAAATGCGCCTACCCCCCCACTCTATTTTTGTGTTAAGGGTCAGAATGTATTTGTAGATGATTAAAAACAAACAAAGATTGTCATGTTTCGATTATCTTTTAGTGTGATTTAGAATCATTCTGAGAAGTGTATTTATCTCTTTTGGTAAAGATACTGTGTTGCGGTTGAACTAGGCTCAATGAAGAGCCAAATTGTAATATTGTAAATCTAATTATTTTGGTTTTGATGCAAACATAATACATCAAAGGTCGTTGGGCATATAAAAAATCCCGCCAACTATGTCGAATTAAGTACACAGAAACAAAACCGATTAATTTGACTGAAGTTGCGCTTGTTTCTATAAGGAACTCAAACTATGCGTATTACGCGGTGTAGGTTGCGATTAGGTTTACCTGTGTAGGCCTAATCACGTTACTGCTGATTTTGTGAGGTGGCGCGTTGCAGTGGTTAGGCTGGCAGGACGAGCGCGCGGAGCAGTTCAATAGCCTATAACTTTCAGCGATAGCATCTTACGTCTTCTCTCTATAATTTTACATATTCCCAAACCATAACTCTAAATCTAACCCTTACCGAGAACGGGTTTTACTTTGAAATTATAACGGGTGACGTTAGAGTTGGATCAAGAATTCTACTTTACGTTTAACCACCTGGTTTCCAAATCGTCTCAGTCTTTCGCTTTTCTCTCAACCCATCCTTTCAATGCAGCACAACATAATATAAAAAAAATATTAGACAATCAAGAAAATAAGTAAAACTATAGCGTGACTATGTTTTAACAGGGATGTGATAAATGTAAACAACATGCGTTTTTTTGAAGTTTTGGTTTAGGCCCATTTTCAAGCCTTTTATCACCTTGGATCGTACTGTTTTTGGGGGAATTTGATGCTGGAAGTCGGCTAGCAGGTGGTTGTTTTTGTCGAAGGTATGCTCTCTTTCTCTCTCACTCTCTCTTACTCGCGTACACACACTCCTCCCTTTCTCCCTCATCACTAGGCAGAATTAAAGGCTGGGGGAGGGGCAGTTTTATGCAGACTGTGCTGTGACTTGAGATCCACAGATTTGATATTCACATTAAGAGAGAAACTGGCTGCTTTGATGTGAGGGGGAGCTGGTCCCCAGGGACTGCTGAAGTAGCACACTTTTTCACTGACGCAGCAAGGGGGGGGGGGGGGGGG
>JACXGK010012372.1:0-14419 GCA_016801125.1 Novumbra hubbsi | reverse complement strand
TGTTTGTCACACTATGTGTGTGTAAGAGACAGTGTTTCATACACTCAGTGTGTGTTTGTCACACTATGTGTGTGTAAGAGACAGTGTTTCATACACTCAGTGTGTGTTTGTCACACTATGTGTGTGTAAGAGACAGTGTCTCATACACTCAGTGTGTGTTTGTCACACTATGTGTGTGTAAGAGACAGTGTCTCATAGACTCAGTGTGTGTTTGTCACACTATGTGTGTGTAAGAGACAGTGTCTCATAGACTCAGTGTGTGTTTGTCACACTATGTGTGTGTAAGAGACAGTGTTTCATAGACTCAGTGTGTGTTTGTCACACTATGTGTGTGTAAAAGACAGTGTCTCATAGACTCAGTGTGTGTTTGTCACACTATGTGTGTGTAAGAGACAGTGTCTCATAGACTCAGTGTGTGTTTGTCACACTATGTGTGTGTAAGAGACAGTGTTTCATAGACTCAGTGTGTGTTTGTCACACTATGTGTGTGTAAGAGACAGTGTCTCATAGACTCAGTGTGTGTTTGTCACACTATGTGTGTGTAAGAGACAGTGTCTCATAGACTCAGTGTGTGTTTGTCACACTATGTGTGTGTAAGAGACAGTGTCTCATACACTCAGTGTGTGTTTGTCACACTATGTGTGTGTAAGAGACAGTGTTTCATACACTCAGTGTGTGTTTTTCATACTATGTGTGTGTAAGAGACAGTGTTTCATACACTCAGTGTGTGTAAGAGACAGTGTTTCATAGACTCAGTGTGTGTTTGTCACACTATGTGTGTGTAAGAGACAGTGTCTCATACACTCAGTGTGTGTTTGTCACACTATGTGTGTGTAAGAGACAGTGTCTCATAGACTCAGTGTGTGTTTGTCACACTATGTGTGTGTACATGTCTGTGTTGACTCCTTACCGTTGTCAGTGGCCAATGCCGTGACGCTGTTGGGCGTGGTGTCTGACTTCCCCTGGCCGTTCTCAAAGGTGTACCCATCGGTCTCCTGCAGCTGCCAGTTAAGACCGAACAGGTGCATGGCTACAGCCGGGAGACAGAGGAGGAGGAGGGGGTAGGGAAAGAGAGACAGAGGAAGGAAGAGGGAGAGATAAGGAAGGAGAGAAGGGGAAAGAGAAATCCAGAGAACATAAGTTATTGAGCTCATTGTGTACGTGGAGGACGTGTGTGAGCTCACAACATACACACCCCACGCACGTGTACACACACACTCCACACATACACATATCCCTGCAGCCCTCAGTAACCCACACACAAACCACTGCCCACAAACAAAGTGTGAGCTAAGAGCTTTAGAGAAAGAATCTGGCGTCCAAAAAAGAGCAGGTTGTTTAGAAGTAGTCGAGCTAATCCACTGTGTTAACCTGGGCCCTGATTGGAGAGAGAGTGACGGGAACACGCAGCTTAATGCATTAGCATCAATACAGCCCCCTGGCTGGAAAAGTGTCATTTAATCCTACACCTTTTTATCTCCGTCCCTCTATTCATCCTGCTCGCTAGTTATTCAGCAAGATGCTACATATACAAATGTGGATAATCCATGATTTTGTATTTTTTGTGCGTCTTGCGTATCCTACCATGTAACCAATATCAGGTGCTGTCGAAGAGTAAAATTCCCCTCGCCTGGTGTTGTTTCTGAAGGCCCATGGTGTCATATTTAACAGGCCATTCTTTACTGTTCACCAATCCTGGAGTTAGCATCATTAGTTTAGTCAAAATACATGCATTAAAACGGTCATAGCCAAATAGCAATAGCTGCATAAATTGCAAGCTAACTGTAATGTGTGGGTAATGTAAATAGATTTGTAATGTAGGAATTGCTGCATAGAAAATATAAGGGCAGTTGAGAATAATACCATTCTCTCTGGAATGGCAACTTCAATAAGTTCTTTGAGGTAAACAACACCACCAGTCTCAGTTGGAAGAGATTTCCCGGGTAATTGAGTATAACGATTTCAATTCACACATTTGGATGAAGCTAATGATGCTAACTCCATGCTAGGCGATGAGTAAAGACTGGTTGATCCTGGAACACAACACTATGGATCTTCAGACACAATACAAAGTACACTGAATTTCACACAGATACATTTAGATTGAACTAGCCCTTTAACACATTGCTCCTCTAAATCATGCTTAGACAGTTCTCGACGATGGGCCAACCTAAAAAAGCTGAAACAGGCAGTACCTAGGCAACTGCTTTAATCTTTGGCAAGCCTGCAATCTCGAGGCCCTGCCCTGCCCCGTTGTGTATGCAGCCTTCACCTATATTCCAGGCTGTCCAAGCTCGCTACGAGCAACTGGTCCGTAAGGAGCTTCTCTGCGAAAGCCTGCTACATGCAGAAAACCAAGTAGCAGCCCACGTCTAACATGGACATTGTGGGCTTAGGGTGTGTGTGTGAGTGTGTGTCCTGTATGACTAATAAGGCTGCCAGGCACCGTACTGCAGATCTAATGAGAGTTTAGGTCTTCCCACAGCCCCTGGTGGGGTTTTACCCGAACAAACACACTCTCAAGCACCTATAAATCAACATAGGACTGATGGTGTGTTCTGGTGCTGTGTGGAGGGGCTGATGTGTTCTGTGTAAAGCTCTGTGTGTGTGTGTGTGTGTGTGTGTGTGAGAAAGCGGAATGAACAATATCTTTCTAAACATTCCAACTGGATAAAATGGAAGAGGGAGACTGGGTAGAATTTAGAGGATAGTAAAAGTTGGGAGAAGAAGAGGAGAAGGAGGAGACTGTGAAAGAGGAGGGGCAAGAGTGGGTAGAGCAAGACGGCCACAATAAAAGACAGACAAACAAAGAGAGAGACAGAGTTGAAGAAGATGGTAGTGTGATGGAAGGAAGTAGCAGGGTATGTGCTGAAGGAATCCTCTAGCAGCCCAATTAGAGCACAGAGGCCAGACCCCCCACACACACACAGGCACCCGTACACACTCTCCCCCTCTCCTTGCTCTCTCTCTCATTAAATTACAGTGGTGTGGTACTGAGGAGGGCCTCCTGCGGTGGGCAGGAGCAGAGGGTCATGGGAGAGAAGTTGGCGGATCGACACTGAGCGCTGCCAGAGGAGAGCATGCTGGGAGGCTTAAGGCCCCTCAGACAATTGTAGACAACCGTGAGACAACCAAGAGACAACGTGGCTGAAAGTCCACCACAACAGTTTGCATGGGTGTGCTAAACTGTGTCTGTTAAATGCATATATTACTCCTTATAAACTAGGCGGTCTGAGCCCAGAACGCATGTTTCGAGGCCATATACCACAGTCCCTCGGGCCTTGGATGGATTCATAAATTACACTACATAAAAAGTTAATAATGCAATAGTACATTTATCTCACTAGTCATTATAGCGTAGCAGACGTCTCCTCACTAAGACAAACATTAGGCTACCGAAGTTATCAATGTAATACCAGAATTTTTCATTTTAAATAGCCTCAAATCCAACCCCGGGCCGGTGAAATACATGTAGGTAGAATATCATGTTGTGTTATCAATCTGTTTTCAATCTAACCAAGGCCGCAGCGTTACTCTTCCAGTGGACACGAAATGGGGGGTTTCAGTGTATTCCGTATGATTCCGGGAATGATTCCCGCGGCGGGAATTTGATGAATGAGAAATCAGGCGAGAGAATTCTTCCCAAAGCTCCGGACAAATTGGATATTTGTTAATGGCGAGCGTGGCCCCGCCAGGAGGAGAGCAGGTCCAGATTTGAGACGGGAAACCCATTCAGAGGTAAATATTACCTGGAGAAGGAATGTGTGTGTGTGTGTGCATCTGTTACAGCAGATGGGTGTACATGACCTCAGGTGAAGATAGAAAGAGAGTGAATGGCAGATGAGGGCAGCCAGGTGGGATTTGGTTGACACACAAACGCTCAAATGTGACTACCTGTGTCTGTGTGTCTGGGAATACTCTATGCATGTTAGCGCGAGCCTTAGCTTAGGACGGTCTATCTTATAAAACCCTTGTCTCTCTGAACTCAAAACAACCACAGCAACCATCAGAACAGCTCCTCCCGGGGCGGTTTGAGGCCACCACTCACTCAGGCGACATTCACCAATCACACGCAGAGGCTGTGGGGGCCATTCTCTAGTGCCTTTACCGCACCTGTGATGTTTTGCCCCACTTCGCCTCGTTCCCTGTCCCACTTCTTCACTGCTCATTCGCGGAGCTATCCGTCCCAATTGTTCCCATTGAAAAGAGCACAACCCCCGAAGCGGAAGAGGCAAAACAGTCGTAAGGAATCTAATGTTTCTTTGATAAACACGCACAGAAAGCGGGGAACTCGGGTAGTCAGTAAAAAAGAATGGGACAAATGCAAAACAGAGAGGGGAAGAGGCACACACTCCTGGCAGGAAATAGCTACTCTAAATGTTGAATACAAAAGTAGGCCATGATAAAAAGAAATGTTGCATTTCTTGAACATCTCTCAGTTACACAACTGGTGATATAACCAGTAAAAAAAGATCTCTCTCCCCACTCTGTTTGTCCAGGGTGTATGTCTGTCTGTGTCCAGAGTGTACGTCTGTCTGTGTCCAGAGTGTACGTCTGTCTGTGTCCAGAGTGTACGTCTGTCTGTGTCCAGAGTGTACGTCTGTCTGTGTCCAGAGTGTACGTCTGTCTGTGTGTGTCTAGAGTGTATGTCTGTCGGTGTGTGTCCAGAGTGTGCGCCTGTCTGTGTCCAGAGTGTACGTCTGTCTGTGTCCAGAGTGTATGTCTGTCTGTGTCCAGAGTGTACGTCTGTCTGTGTCCAGAGTGTACGTCTGTCTGTGTGTGTCTAGAGTGTATGTCTGTCGGTGTGTGTCCAGAGTGTGCGCCTGTCTGTGTCCAGAGTGAACAGCTTCAGAAAGTGCTCCTCTGTCAGTGTGAAAAGCAATGCACTATTTATGGGAAGCTTGGAAGGATGGGGCTGTCTTCAGACAGTGAGCGGAGGTTGGGGGGGGGGTGAGATGGAGGGAAATGGGGTGGGGGAACCTTGAGACAGGGGGGAAGTTTATTTTGGTCCTCAAAGTAGGTACATGCAACAGCATACTGTGCCATCACAGGAATCAACACAAGTTAATCAGACAAGAAATGAATCATCAAAATAAATAAAAACCGAGAGAAGTGAGAGGAGAGGAGAGAGGGAAGAGAGAGGAGGGAAATGAGGAGGGAAGAGAGAGGAGGGAAATGAGGAGGGAAGAGAGAGGAGGAAAGAGAGAGGGGGGAAGAGAGAGGATGGAAATGAGGAGGGAAGAGAGACGAGGAAAGAGAGAGGAGGAAAGAGAGAGGGGGGAAGAGAGAGGGGGGAAGAGAGAGGGGGGAAGAGAGAGGAGGGAAGTGAGAGAAGGGAAGGAATGGTGTTGTGTTGTAGGCCCTCTACCTAGTCTGAGATGCTAACCTCAAGGAGACAGAGCTCAACCTGTGAGGGCGTTAGTGTATGAGTGTGTTGGCCTATCTACCATCAACCCTGCCCATTCATCCAAGTGAGGGCTTCAATAATTAAAACCTGGTTGGCAGAGAGTGGTCGAGAGGTTAGGAGAGATATAGATAGAGAGACGGGAGAGGAAAGAGAAAGAGAGAGAGTTGGGTGGCATAGAACCCCCTGCAAAATGTATGTCCAACAGTCACCCAGACCCACAAAGAACTGGAAATCAAACATCGAAAAACTCAAGTATCTTAATCTTTTTTGGAAAAAGAGAGAGGGTGAGGAAGTGGGAGGGAAAGGAGAGAGAAAACACTTTGGCATAGAGATGACAAAGATCCATGTTTGTGAGGGATTGGTAAGTACACATGTCTCTGTGTTTATGTGGTGTCTTCATGAGCTTGCGGTCCCTGGGTCGCTCTAAGGACATGTTGAGACTTGTGCCACTATAGTCATGGACAGAACAGAGTCCCCAAATATGTCTATGTTCCCTGATCAAAATAAGGGCACAGTAAAGGGAATATGTCCCTATTGGCTCTGTTAGCAGGGCACTAAAAAAGTTATGAATCCCTATGGCTTAGTTGAAAGAAGGGCACTACAAAAGGAATATGTCACTAATGGCTCTGTTAAAAGAAAAGCATTACAAAGGGAATATGTCACTATTGGCTCTAGTTCTAACTAGCGCACAGTAAATAGAATAGGTGGCCATTTAAGAAGTAGTCAGCAACCAGCCCTCGGCCATCTTATACTGGCAGGGTTTTGGAGGGTTTTCATTTAATTTGAAACCAGAAAAGCGTGGTCGTATGTGTGTGCGTCTTATACTGCGTTGGTTTCCCGAAGCAGAACCCTGGATTATCCGGCCTTGAAGTGAGTGATAACATACGACGCACTTCTAATAACAGTTTCTAAGAAAGTTCCGCGTGGGTCTGCGTGTGTGTGTGTCGCAAATCTCCCACACTTCTCCACTAAAAGCTCCCAATGACTGTCTCCATCGCCTTCTGAATTGTTCATTATTGGTCTTTCCGCTCATTACCACGGCCAGCGCCGTACGGCCAACCGCGGAGATACGGCGTCCGTGTGCTCCCATGACAACGCCGACGGATAATGAGGTTTGCGGAGGGGAAAACAGGATCCTTCTCCGCTGAGGCCGTGGCTTCCAGATAAAAGGCTAAAGTGAGTCTCAATATGATGGAGCATAGTAATGTTTGGCCCCTACAGGGAGCCGTAGTGATTAGCTCTCCATATTTCTCCATAACTTAGCTCTGGCTGGCGGGACGCCCCGCTGTGGTGCTGGTGTGCGTACGCACCATACTGTCAGAGTACAGGCCGGGCGACGCCCCCCACACATGCGCTCGCTAACGCGAGCTAACACGCGCTAACACGCGCCCCACCGACACCCTACTGACATAGCTAGCGGGTCCTGCTGTGTTCGGCTCCCATCATTAGCATCAGTAATGGCGAGAGCTTTTCTAATAGGAAGAGAACATGTTGTTGTCTAGTAATCAGGTCATATTCTTTCTTCTTTCATGTCACGAGGCTTTGAACTTCCTTCTCCTTTTGACGTCAGTGCTGTGGAATGTTTTGTCAGTTCTAAGACTTCCGAGAGTTGACCCAGCAAACGGAAAGCATTCCCAGGACATTTGGAGAACGTTCCCATTAGGTAGTGTAGTGTTCTGTCAGCGCTACAGTGAGGGTGTAGCCCACTGAAGGGGTTTTCAAACTGGGGTCCCCACTGGGAAACACCAGGGGGTCCATGGAAACATTTCGTAAAAGGAAATAACAGCCTCTTAGACGTTTTTTCACTAAATTAAATATTGGTTTTATTATAAGCCTACCTGCAGAACGTCGGTTGGACGAAGATCAATATTTCTGTCTCTTTCTGTCTATTTCTGATCAGGTTTTGTGATGTTTCCTGCTGTTTTAATCTACGGGTGCTTTGCTGAACATTTGTACTTGTCAAACTAACGGACTGCGTCAAATAGTAAACTACCCAACATTGCAAATAATTGCCAAAGTGAGATTCCTGCTAGCCACATAAACATGTAGTAGGCTGTATAAAGAAGCTTGCATTGGCAACCTCTAACGTCTTTCAAATCACAGCGCACGCATCCAATTTATTTCGAGCTATTTAGCTACTATTCACGCACTACTATTTTGATGCAATAATAATTTGAATGCCAGTCAAATAGCATATGACAAACATAGGTGAAAAAAAACCTTTAGCCGGGAAAATACATTAATCTTAAAATGGTAAACTTTTCGGGGTAGAGTTCTGAAACAGGCTCGACAGCAATTAAAAACCAAAATAAAACAGAACGCGTGGGCATGTGTGTAGGTACCGGAGGGATGGCCAAACCCAAAGGCCAATTAGCTGCTATTGACAGAGAGGCAGAAGACGCGTTTCTGTTCGAGTGCTGCTAAGTGGATGCCAGGCGCCAGAGTGCCGGGGCATTGCTGTCGCCGAGGAACGAGAACCGGCAAACAGCAGCCGCTGCCTCTGCAGGTTGTAACGAGGATCCTAAAGACATATTCCCGACTTAAAGACCGGTCTGTCCTGAACAGCTGCAGGTCTGGCACCGCCGATCTTGGCTGACCACTGACCGTGGACCGACACTACACTGTTCACACCAATGGGTTTGCACGCCAGGTAGTCCCAGTTAGCTTGCCACTAAGAGAGCTCAATTGTTAGCATCTCCCACCCACCCCCCCCTCTCTTTCACTCCCTCATCTCAGGCTCAACCTCTCTCTCTCTCTTTCTCTCTCTTTCACTCCTTAATCTGTGGATCAACTCCATCTCTATCTCCCACTCGCTCTCTACACAGCGCAGACAAAACAAAGTGGCTCGAAGGGCCAAAGGGTCCTTTTTCCACCGTAGCTGAATTCGGCTGCATGATGCATATCAATCTCTCTTCTCCTGTCAGACGCTCGCCCAGTCATTCACTCACAAGCACCCTTTGACCCACCGTTTCGGCGTTCGCTATCTCTCGAAGCCAGTCATAACAACCGAAGAGAGGCATCGGGGTACCGTGGCAACAGCTGCTGCGTGTGATCGTGTGTGCCCAGCGCCGGGCTGGAAACGGAAACCGTTCACGCTTGACAATCAAAGCCGGAACAATCACTGGGCTTGTTTAAGGCTGAGCGTGTCCAATGTCATTGATAGGAAACGCTATTGCTATCAGATTGGCATTTACTGCACAGCGGAAGGAATGTGAAGTGAAGCAGGGCCAGGGAACAACGCGGCATGAGCTTCCTCTTTGCCAGGGGGAGAGTGTGTGCGAGGCGTGCGTTCCCGCGCACCGTCCTACCTATGCAGTAGCAGAGCAACACGGACAGCAGGATGGACAGGCCCACGGCGCTCAGAGCGGTGCACCTCCAGGAGCAGTACTTGGACGACTTCTTGAACTTGAAGGCGGAGCGGGACAGCGTGTTCCTGGGCAGGGGCCGAGTGGGTGGAGAGTAGACGGAGCCGGTCGCCATGGTGTAGCCCGGGGTGGCCGTGCTGAACAGAGGGGTGGTGCCGGTGCCTGTCTTGAAGAGGAAGTGCCTGGAGGGAGCAGAGAGGAAGGGACGCGTTTACACAAGCCACCGACCGAATGGGAACCGACACCACCTCTTGGGCGGATGTCAGAGGTCTGCACCATAATCCTACGGCCGCTCCTTGGAAAGTCAGGTTTGAAGTTCCACTTAGAAAGCAGCCAAAACAGTAGGAAATCTTGTAAGCGGCTGATTACAGTGGCTCAAATAAATGAACACAGAACAAACATTTTAAGACTCGGATATGTGGGATAAAACACAGTAAACGAACACTGACAGACGAAGCGTTAGAAAGACGCTAGGACAACGTTACGCTGAGACATACACGGCACGGCAAAGACACGCTTAGGCTGATTTAATTATTTTCTTAGTTAATAAAACATCCTCTTGCCATACAAGTATGATTGCCTAAGAGACCAGTGGGCTTGAGGTAATTACCAAGGTCAGCTATTTTAATCAAACTCACTGGTGTGTGTGTGTATGTGTGTGTGTTGCTGCTCGCTGATTGAACCAGGAAGCAGAGGACCAGAGGGTTGAGGGGCTCACTTTATTTTTCCAATCAGACCCTTAAAACTGAATTAAGGTGTTTGACTGTGTGTGTGCATCAGTGTGTGCGTGCCTTTTTGCAACAAGTGTTCATGTGTCAGCCACGAAGTGTGTCTTAACTCCTCCGGGTAGAAAGGTGAGGTCTCCAATATCGCTGGCGGTTGTGCTGATTGTTAAGAACCTCTCATTACTTGAAGGACGGAGAGAGCGAGAAAACGAGAGAGTGAGAACCAGAGAGATCCGGGACGGGTTTAAGTTGTACAGCCACGTCCCGAGAGTCATAGGATAAATGTTGGAGTAGCATTACGGAGGGATATTAAAATCAGGGTTATGTTGCTTAACACCGGGAATCCCCCCGAGATGATGTGTGCGCCTATCATTGCGTTTAGAGGCTCTCCCTGACGAAAGGGGAATTGAAAAAAAACCTGAACCCTGGTGTCCCAGTAGCGACGTGTTTCTGCTCTCGCACAAATGTAAGCCTTGTTCCTCCGTCCGCTTTTCACTGCCCAATTTGTCATGCCCAATTCGGATTAGCGAGCCAATCGCGCCTCTGTAAGGTAAGCAATTCAGCCTATAAAAAAAATCATAAAATACCCACAGCATTTGCTTCAGTGTCTTTTGTCTTGCTTTTGAACAAGCACATTGACAGGAATGAGCCATGGAGACATTAACGACCATGGAGACACCAGACAATGGGACATACAGATTCTAGCTGTGGTAACCAACCCGACAACACTGAGCTTTCTATAGGCCTACTGACGTGGGGCTCGCTAGCGTGACAAACTGTGGTTTATTAAGGCGAACGGTAGTGGGATAAGGCTGGAATAATCTATATGAGAGGGGAGGCGGGCCAAAGATGTCGGCTATAATAAAAGCTTGCATCTAATTATCTCTATCGGCACATGGCCGGCTTTCTTTCAGTGTGAAACCCTTAAGTTGGAAACTCATTCCAAGTTTTTTACCGAACATGATGTTAAAAGGTTCCTCACCTTTAAGGTATTCTTTTGGCCCCCAAAAAACTGTCATCTGTTTATTCACTTAAAAGCTATTAGAATTTGGCTCATGAGCATGTTAAATAGTTTATGTTACTTAAAGGTGATTTGGTAAGTAAATTTTAATTAACACCTTATTAACTACTTCTTAGCTAGCCATGGCAAAATTCTACAGACAGGTTTGTAATGACTTTTTAGAAAAGATTTATTCATAGATAACAGTTTCTTTTGGTCCATAGACTACTTCAATCGCGAGCAACCACCTAACATTAAGTCAATAAAAAACAATAAGCCTTTAGTTCGGTTACTTCCATAAGCTCAAAAACACGAACTAACTAAGGAGACTGGGCATGCGTGTTTGCATGCGATGCTAGCTATGCCTCGTTAGCATGTTTCTATCAGAGTGCTTGAGTCAGGCTCAGTGTTGCCAGGGGTGGAGCCACAGGCTCAGTGTTGCCAGGGGTGGAGCAGCAGCCGGGGGTCGGGCACCATGCGGAGAGGAGGAAAACAAGATGGCCGCTCGGAGAGAGAGCGAGCGGGAGGAACGTACCCGTCCCCATAGGCGCCTTCGTGGCACGCGGGAGGGAACACGTCCATCTCAATCAGGTTGTCATGCCCGTTTTCGAGAACTGCTTGCTTTGCTAATTTTCTACATGAGGGAGATGGAGATACGAGAGACATAACACAATTAGAGAGGTGTGTGTGTAAAATCAGAAGTGTGTTTGTATACAACACAATTAGAGTGAAGGGAACACTTCAGTAAATTAGTGTTATTGCCAACATTATTAGTTTTGGCAGCCAGACACATCAACACACACACATACACACCCCTGTGGTCGACTGGCAGACAGGTGTCATTCCTTTTGATGTACACATGGTTGGGAGAACACACAGACGTGCACATATTTGCATAAGGACACAACGCAAAAGGCAACACACGCACACAAACAGACGTCGGGGCAGACACAAGCACAGAGACACACAAACAGACGTCGGGGCAGACACAAGCACAGAGACACACAAACAGACATCAGGGCAGACACAAGCACAGGGACACACAAACAGACGTCGGGGCAGACACAAGCACAGAGACACACAAACCGACATCAGGGCAGACACAAGCACAGGGACACACAAACAGACGTCGGGGCAGACACAAGCACAGGGACACACAAACAGACGTCGGGGCAGACACAAGCACAGGGACACACAAACGCGTAACACCTCGATACAACGACAAGCGGCACATCATCGTTTCGTTCACATCTCGTTTCTGTATTTTTACATCCCGGCTCCCGCGGTGTGGAGGACAGGTAAATATGAGGTGTAAGGAGAGCGGCTGTGCGCTCGCAGACGGAGGGCCACCGAGAGAAGAGACATTTTTATTCCCCACCATAAAGCGCTGCGTTTAGGGAGACGCCGGGAGAGTCATTGTGTTCAACTGAGTTGCGGGTAACCACGTTACAGCCTCCAGTCTCCCTCGGTCTGCCAGCAGTGCCGGGAGCCCAAAATAAAATATATTAGGGCCAGGTCGCTGGTCGTTTACGTCTTATTAGAAGCTGTAATGAGTGTACGGTGTGTGTATGAATGTGTAATAGGTTTGGTTGTTTGCTCTTGCCACTTTAAATTGGAGTATTTCATGTTTATGTATTCTGATTGATTGATTCAATTAAGGCTCACTCTCTATTAAGGTGTATTTGGTCTTTTGCTATTCTTGTGGATAAGGGGGAGATGGCAAACAATTATTCCCAGTATGACAACAAAATGCAAGTGTTAGGACACATTGTTTTTTAAGAACTGGTTGGCAAGCACACTAACATTGGAATAGTGAAATTACCTCACAGTTCAGAGTAATTTAACTGCTGCGACCGACCAATCACAGAAAAACAGCCATCAGCTTTTCCTGCAAATTCTATGTGTGTCTTTTGTCAAGTTTCTACATTCTTTTCATCTTGTGCTATTTTGTTAATTGCAGTTATGTAATTTCATTGCAAAAGCACAGTCTGATAATTCTGTGCAAGTGACTCATCGCCTCACCTTAAAGACCATCAGCCGACAAGACTGTTTTCCTTTAAAGGACACGTTCGCGGGTTACCGGGTAAAAGCTTACGTGGGCACCAGTCGAATCTCCGATGATCTGTCCACATCTTGACTACATGTACCCTGACCTCAGAGACCTGTGCATCATGGCGACGCACCGTGACGCAGCCCTCCAGCCTCCCTCGGCCTTAATGGAGGCACCCGGTACAACTCTCCCCTCCATTGGAGCGCTATAACCCTTGGGACGTTTTCCCCCCCAAAAAAATCCATATCCGTCATTCACTGGTATTTATTATTTCCTTGTGCTCTTTACCTCTTTTCAGTTGTAGATTTAAATGCCTGGGAATGCTTTTCGATTATTTCAGATTGATTTAAACGACGAAAGGCATTAACGGGGAATGCTAGGTGGGTTCATGGGTTTTGCTCTTGGCTTTGCTCAACCTATAAAAATACACTGCTCAAAATAATGAAGGGAACACTTAAATCACACATTGGTTCTCAGTGAAGGAAATATATTAAAGATCAAAATTCTTTACTACACATTTTGTAATTCACTGAGAACAAAATGAAATAACGAACTGATATCCCTGAAATTGTATTCACTTGGTGTTATACTGTGATGATTACTTGATGATTAGTTTAGAGCACTGTATATAATAGAGGCACATTGCTTTAGCGAACTGTAGAACATTAGGGCAAAGTGTGTTATTGTGTGTGTATGTGTCCCTACTGCCCATTTGTCTTTGTGGATGTGATTTATACACCCTACACATAGACTAAATTGGATATGTGTAATAAAGTATTATTTATTGCCATATCAAATTGAGGTATTAGGATTGCATGGTCTATGTGCAACACATTACCCTGGTATCTTTCATATTTCATTTTGTGGTAGAGCGAGGTGGATAGGTGTTTAGAAAAATAGCCATCAATCAAAGTAAAAATCAAATAAGTTTGTTTAATTCATACTGAGGGCGTTGTTATCAATCGCCTCATTAAAAATACAATTAATTCTAATGAAATCTGATATAGCGTTCATGAAGAAACAGCAATACGTTTTAATTGAGTTTGGCTACCTTTCCAGTTCAGAGGGCTCCTTTCAACCAAAACATATTATGTTTCATCGCTCATATCAGTGAAAGAGAGAGAGAGAGAGAGACGTGAGGGAAAGAAAGTCTAAATGGAAACGTGGCAAACATTTTAAATGATTTGAAGCTATAATTAATCTGATTAACAAAACCAGACAATGTTCATAAAATCATGACAAAGTTGAATGACTTCCTCCATTAGCATTGAAACCAAACAGCAACAGGATTTAAATCCTTTCAATAGCATGTTTGTAAACTACAGGGACAAAATAGGTTCTCAGTGCTATGACAGTGTTCCAGGGGCAGCCAGGGACTTGTAGAGCAACTTCAAAAGCATAGGCACGCACGGTGCCATTGTTAATTGATTGGAGGTGGCGTGACGCTTAGCAGCAAATTACTATGCTAATCCCCCAAAATCTCCTTTCACGTCACTAGAGCACTCCAACAATTGGTGTAGGGGAGAGATGCTAACATTAGCGGTAGAATAGTGCAATAGGGATGATATTAACATTAACACATTGACATAAGCAATGTAAGCGTTGGCACAAGGTCCTAATTAAGCAATTGTAAATTAGCATAAGGCCACAAATAAGATTTAATCTAGCATGAACATGCTAGAACAACAGTAGATTAAGAACATAATGACGTAATGTTAGGGTTAAAATTAAGAACAGAGAAGAAATAGGACTATCAATGTCAGGTTGTTGATAAACTGTATTAGCGTTAGCGTGTGGCAATAGAGAAGCTATGTTAGCATGCTGCTATAAAGAAGTAACGCTGAGGCAGTTTCAGGAGGGGGGGGGGGGGGG
>JACXGK010012371.1:0-14429 GCA_016801125.1 Novumbra hubbsi | reverse complement strand
TCCGTCTCTCTATATCTCTCCGTCTCTCTATATCTCTCCGTCTCTCTATATCTCTCCGTCTCTCTATATCTCTCCGTCTCTCTATATCTCTCCGTCTCTCTATATCTCTCCGTCTCTCTATATCTCTCCGTCTCTCTATATCTCTCCGTCTCTCTATATCTCTCCGTCTCTCTATATCTCTCCGTCTCTCTATATCTCTGTATTCCACTGTCAGTACCTGACAGATCACTCCCAGCAGGCCACTCCTGGCTGACATCTGTTTCCCTGCTCCCGTAGGGAGGCTCTCAGGTGGACACTGTTCTCCATGCAAGCCACAGGACACATCCTCCTGGGCTCCTCTTGCTACATTGAGCAACTCCTGGAGGAGGAGGACCGGGCTGCCCGGAGATTGCCACCGCTTCCGCGAGACGGCAAGATCAAACAGCTCCAGAGCATTCTGATGGGCAAGGCTTTGTGAACACTCCCGATGCTACAAACGGGCCTTCTTCATCTCCCTCCCGTTAAGTACCCCCCCCCCCCCCCATCTCATTTGATGTTATGGATAAAGAAAAGAGATCCTCACTAAATGGATTGGCCCGGCCCATTTCTGTCAGATTATTGATGACTTTATGGATAGAAGGGGCTGTTGGCCTCCTTCGGATGCTAGGGAATGAGCAAGACTGGAGGAGAGAACACATGAAATGACTGTTTGGTCATTCTGGTGCCGTGGTTACGGGGTACGCCTCTTCTGGTAGTGTAACCCCTCTTGGATTATTATTGGGACAGGTTGTTCCACACCTCCCTTTTGCCAAGCATCTGTTTCTGTCTAGTGTGTGTGTGTGGTTGTGTGTAGCTTTTCTATTGCAGTGACTACTGCTGGACTGTACCTTCTACTGATGAATGGCACTTAGCTTTTTTTTTTTTATGTTGCTGAGCAAGAATAAATCACAGGATTATTAACCTTTAAGTGACTTTATCCCCCCCCAACACCGACACACTTGTCACGCCTGGAAGCAGAGAAGGAAGTGTCAGTTCATTGTTCAGCCCATGTCACCTGGCCAGCCTGTGCTCTGGTGTCGGAGGTCATTATGGGTGTCTGGCTGCTTGTACACAGTAATTGGCATCAGGTCAGGTTCTCCACCACACTCCTCTAATTGTGCCTGAGCCTTTCCTGTCCCGCCAGCCAGGGCCTGCCAGGGGGTGGGACCCAGCTGCAGGGGGCTGAAGAGGAAGGAAAGGAACCGAGCCATTACACACCCAGACAGACAGGATGACACTTGGCAGAGGCGTAGCAGAATCCCCCCCCCCCCTTCCCCCCCCAAAGAAAAAGCAAGAAATAGAATGCTGTGGCTACAAAAGTGGAAGGATGTGGACAACTGAATTATTCTGCATTACACTAAAGACTTAAACTAAGTAGAACATCCCCGGTCAAGCTTTTTGTTTTAATAGTGATGTTGTGTGCCTGCAGTAAGAGTCTCTGATATTTTACCATCACGTTCTCCTTGTAATGTTCTGTGTTTGCCGGTTCATCAAGCACACAATGGAATCATGGATACATTGAAAACTGTCTATAACTGCTTCTTCAACTGTTCTTTTTTCAATGGAGCCTTGTGCAAGATTACGACCAACACTTTTGATTGAACATTTGAAATCTGCTTTCAGTGCCGGAATGAATGCTGGAATAGTTTTTTTATTTTTATATATCTGATTAATCAACATAGTAATCAGCAAATTAATAAATTAGTGAGTCATTAGTCCAATCCATAATTACAAGCACATAGTTTAATCACCTTTTTCTCTAATGTTTCTTTATTGATAAAGCCTAATCTCTCCTATAGGCCATGGCCAATTGAGCACCTTATAAGAAAGTGTTTCACCATGAAGTGCACTCCATCCTGTAAACATGTTGTAATGTGCTTAATGAAAACCAGTTTGTTGAACATGAACTATGCTGTAATGCTTTCACATGGATGATTCCTTCATGGACCGATTCATCAGCTCATTTACCGCAGTGGAATTAGGTGGGTGGGTTGTTGACAGTTGACTTTATGCCCTTATTAGCTACTGTCACCTTCACGGTCAGCATTCTTCAAAAAGATGAGACAAAACAGGCTGTATCTGGAATCATTCTTTAAGAAAAATGGAGAAAAATCCTTTCCAATGAGTTCTTCCAAAAAAAGAATCAGTGCCATTGTACTTGCACGGGGGAATGCACAGAATCCTGGGGAGAATCATTTGCAGCATTTTTATAGAAGGTACATTATAGTTTAGAAAAAAAATTATGTTCAATTCCTTGTATCATTAATAAAGTACAATATGTTCCACAAAATAACGTAATTTTATGGGGTGTTTTTTTTGTCATCAACAAGGCTAGCATCTTGAAGGTAACAATTTTGAGATTTCTCAAGACTGTATCTTTATGCATTTGAAGTTTGTTTAGCCAACGATCTAGCTCAGTATTAATGTTCAGTATACATTTTCCAACAACATTTTTGCAACCTGATCATTTTGGAGATGACTAGGTAGCTTGGAAGGGAGTATGATGATGCCCTTGGCGTTGAGGAGGAAAATGGGGTGTAAATATTCCATCTAACCGTGCCAGCTGTAGCATAGCATTATGGTTAGATAAAAAAAATCACATATTTATAACCACACACTGATAGCCTTTTTCTTTCGTTCAAAGTGACTGGCAGTTATGTTCGTTTTATCCTATCTTGGCTACAAACTGAAATTCTACCTAGCCCCCATTGTCCATGTTCTCACACATGCAAGTAATGACCTTGCTTCTAAAATGTAGCCCCTCCCTCCTGTCACTCAGCGCGCGAAATACATTTATTACTAAATCGTGCACCGACTCCGTGCAGTCCTGTACTGGACCGAGGGACCGCAACTTTTTGTCTGTTGTGACCAGACGAGATAACCTGCACTCCACTGAGCATGTGGTCTCCGAAGACACTGACAACATGTTGACGGTGAGAGATGAATAGGGATTCTTTACGTTGCATATCACGGGTGGACACTCATCTCTGACAAGGAGGAAACAACAGACAGAGTGACAGTGACGGTTACCGCTACTGCATAATTTTAAACATTTTATTTTCGTAAAACATGGCATTATTCTGAGTAACTGTCTAAGAAACAGAAGAAAGACAAACGGAACAGATAAAGAATGTAGCTGGGAATCTTCAGGACAGGCTCTGACACGACGTAAGTCCGGTACTATTATTTTACCTGACCTAAGCAACTTGAAATGGCATACAATTCTCAATACCCAACATGAATTCGTGTTTAAAAAGTATATGCGTCTCCATTAGTGTTGGCAAAGTGTTTACTATGACGGCTTCAGGATCCTTGCGTTTTTATAATTTACACGAAATAGATATGTTTCTTTCGCAAATTACTTTGAGGTATAAATTTGTTTAGAATAGTGTTTCAATCTGAAAATAAAGTCTAAATATATATTTTTTTTGTCCGTGAGTGATTCATTTTTGCGTTTTTGTTATGTTCTGCTGCAAACAAAAACTGTGTACATTTTGCCTTCTTGGGGTTTTGGTGGTGAATCATTATGAAAATAGTATTGATTTATTTTATGAGTATGGGCTGTTTTCAACCCCTAAAGCCTCTTCCCCCCCGCCCGGCTTAATTCTGGGTGAAGCTGCTTGGCACATATACAGGCTTTGAGGCTGTGTGTTTCTCCCACGCTCCTCTGGGATCACCTCCACTGCAGTCTTCAGATGTCTAAGAAAACATCTCTCTTTACATACTGTATATCCAGAAAAGAGTGAGTGTGTGCTTGTGTACCATGTCGATGGGTACATGCGGGGACTGAAGTCCCAACAAAGATGGTAAAATATGTTTTTTTGACTGGTTCCTTCTGTAAAATGTAATGTTAATCTTAGGGGGAAAACATACATTTGGGCATAGTATAACAATTTGACTTTTAGGCATTAGCTGTTTGGTGTAGTTCTAGGCAAGAGGGAACATGGATTTCAGGGTCATGGTTAGGTCCCAGGTGTCCACAAGTATAGAAAGCCAAAATGTGTTTTCGCGTGTGGTCTTTGCCTGTAGCAAAGACATAAAGACACCTTCATTAATTATCAGGTTGATCAACAGGTTCATGTGAATTGGAAAAATAAATAATGTAAATATCCATACAGCAACATGACCACCTGTGCAAATACAGAGAGAGAGAGGTGGTGGACAGGCTTAAAGCAGGCCACACCAGCAGCTGACATCCAGAAGGTGAAAAGAAGCAGAGATGAGATTTAAAGAGCTGAAATGTCCAATCGCTTACAGGGAGATTTACTGAAGCTGTTAACGAGAGGGGTGTAATCTTGGGCTAAGATAGGTGAACAGACCTCCCTGTGGTGGGGTGTGTATTCTCTGGTTGAGTATACTGGATCCAGGATGGAGAGCCACCTCTTGACCGACATGCAGCTCAGAGACTCATTCATTATGTCAGGAATGTTGGCGGCAGAAGAGTCACTCTGCCCTGCTGCCCTGCCGTCAAGGAGGCCAATTGGGTTCATTGTCTTCTAATTGCCTCCTTCTGTAGATAAGTAACCTCATCATTTTGTCCACCCTATAAATCTCTTCCTCTGGATCTCCATTTTATTGCTCACTAGAGATGGGCATCGCCTACGTTAACAATAAAAAAAACGCATCGAAACACATTACAAGGGAAATCTCCAAAGTGTTGTATGAAAATGCAGGTCAGGTATTTGCACTTCCCTCAACCTCGCTGTACTTTTTTTGTGATGGCAACTTTTGTAACTTCACTGCAATACTGTTGCTAATGTGTATCAACTTTAGACAGTAGAGATACGTTGCTTTGCATGCTAAATGTAACAAATGACTGGGTATGAACATTGTAATACGCCTCACCCTCTTTTGAATTGGGTCCTTGAAAAAGTACACACATTTTATACACAGTGTTCTAAAGTATCTGACATCAGATGGTAGTTCATAATAGAAAAAACGAATTACAGCGTTTTGAAAAGTAGTTAAAATATGAATTCTAAATACAGGCAAGAGCAATACCCATGCCCATCTCTGCCTCGCTGCACTTCTCTTTGCCTCTTTTCTCTCTCCGTTTTTCTTGCTTTTCAGAGTCTTTCATTTTCAGGTCCGTATTTCTGTAAAAGCCAAACCATAAATTATTCACGTAATAAATACAAAAAGCCCCACCACGTCTATGGGAACCTGCCTCTCAAGGTTCAACCCAAACTTGCCATAGATAAAGCACTTTTCAAACATATATTATGTTGATTCAATCCAGCACGGATTACTAAATGAACATCAGGGGCAAACTTTCGGAAGGGTTTGTACTGTATTGAAACAATATTAAATAAAAAGAAAATGCCATACGAATTTGAACAAAACAATAATTATGCTAATATTAATACAAACTGAAAGGTAACTAAAACCCAAAGGATACCAGCTAACCTCATTTGGGCGGCTGATTCCACAACACTTAGGTTGCTGCATGAGGCTAATAACTTTCTGTTAGTTCTATTACGAAATCAAGATTTATTGATATCATCATTTGTTTTGATACCCGACACTGCCAGAGTAATAGTGTTTCTAGGTCTGCCCAAGACTACTGAAAATAACAGACCAGAAATCATACAGATTAATAATGTGCTTTCTGCAGACTGACATTTCTTATACAGGCACAACCCCCATGGTTTGGTCTCAGAGTATTTTGGTTTACTGGTTGAAAGACCTTTTTACATCGGACATTGTTTTGATTGAACAGGTAAGAATGTACCATGCTTTTGGAAAGTTGTCCGATCCCTTCCCTTTCTCCATATGTTGTTGGATTGTATACTTATTCTATAACAGATAACAGAAAAAAAAATTATCTGGAGGGGGTGGATTGACAGATTGGAAAGTGCCAGATGCAAATTAGTTTGAGGTGAGGCAGAGAGACAGTTCAGAATATGAATATGTATTCAAATTGTTTGGGAACAGCATTGTCTTTCAGAAATTATTCTAAAAGCAAGATGACGCAATAGCAGCTGGTGTAAAGAGACATTTAAAGGGACTTTTCACACCAGTTCAGATTTTCCTCTTGTCCTGCTTTCACCCTGTTGCCTCTCAATCTGTGTTCTCTTCGTATTTAATGCCACCAAAATTCATCCAGAATAGCTGGGTTTGTTCCTGGTTTTCACCCCTATGAGTAAGAAGCAGTAACAGAAATAGTTATGACCTGGAAAGACACAATCATTTGATTTCCCCATAAAAAGAATGGCTTGGTGTATCACAGAATGATTGGCTGTTAAAATTCCAGACAGATGGTCAATATAAGACAATCACATTTGAACAGCAGCCCTCTGTAGGTTCTGTCATATTTTGTATTGGTGAAGGTCAAAGCATTGGAATGGACCGATCATTCTCATTTCAAGTCATGGAGTTAATGACTTGTGAATATGACTGTAAGTCTGGAGTTAGTCACATGACCAATTAGGAGCCCTTTGGGAATCCTCACTTATTCAGCCATCTTCTTTTTACAGGATGTTTACAGGATGCAACACTTTTTTGTTTTTACCAAAAGGAAGCACTGAAGTTGAAAGTGCAAAAGGCTATATGTAATTTGGTACAGACCGTGTAATGACCCCTTTCTGCCAGCTCTGTTCATGGTGTACTGTTAGCTGGTAGGATGTGTTGGTGTGTGTGTGTCTGAATGTTGTATACGCTGTGTGTGGGCATCTGAGCAATAGAGCAGTCTGAGCATCTATCACTTTCAGATAAGGGTGGACAAAATGCTTCCTAATACTTTTTTACTCTGTAATTAAATTGTTATTTTAGCAGATTAGCATTAGTAATATTTCAGCAATTTATCTGTAAAGCTCCACAACAGGATTGGACCATCTTGGGCTTGGTCTAAAGGCCTATGGTGTTTGCACAAAGTGACTGCTGTCCTCAATCTCGATCTGTTTTTTTTTGTTGCTAATTTTAATGCCAGATATTGTAATTATTTGTATTATTTGTTACTTAATTAAACACTGTGATAACCGTACCTGACAAAAAAACTAAAGCATTGCATAATTTAAAATTTTAGTCAAAATGTGTAAAGTTTTCTTTTCAGGTCTTTTAATCTGGAACATCTGCAAGCTTTTTTTGTATATTGCCTAAAAAAAATAGCACTCATTATCAAAGTCGATCCTGAAGTAACATAATTAGTTCCATGTCTTATTACTGGTGTCATTGGTGGTAGTCCTGTTTCATTACATATCATGTAATCTATAGTCCTGTTTCATTACATATCATGGAATCTGTTGTCCTGTTTCATTACATATCATGGAATCTGTTGTCCTGTTTCATTACATATCATGGAATCTATAGTCCTGTTTCATTACATATCATGGAATCTATAGTCCTGTTTCATTACATATCATGGAATCTATAGTCCTGTTTCATTACATATCATGGAATCTATAGTCCTGTTTCATTACATATCATGGAATCCGTAGGAATTTACAAGTGGTTCCTCCCTTAAACGCCATGCCATATTCAGGTATTTTAATTAGACCAGAAGTATTATCTGAATCCTCTAAAATAAACTATTTTATGGCTTTGACTCTCCTTTTTAATTAGCCAAAGCAAGCTTGCATGAATTGATTGCAGATGGATCTTAAATTATAATTATTCTTACTGAGAAGCTCTTAGAGAGTGGATTCACAGACCAGAGATCAGCCAATATTGGTTGGTGCCTATGAGCTGTACAATAAAGACTAGGGATGGCTAGAAAAGCGTAAGGAGTAAGGCTTTATGCCTGTTTTACAAGTGGACTGTTTAAGGTTTTAAGCAGCAAGCTGGTGAAACCGTAATGCCAATTGCTATACTAGGCCCTTGTTCCAGGCCAATAAATCTGTGATGGTGTGTAATGAGTGGACCAATGCGCAGGTAGTAGGCTGATAAATCCCTTTATTTCAGGATGTAGAAATGCAGAGTCCGCAGACGTCTCAGAGAGTTTAGGTTGTGTAATGACTACGACCGTATACACATAACAGGTAACAATCACGGACACAGAGACAGGACACACAGGGGATTAAGTAGCCAACTACATTGGATGCAGCTGGCGGGTAATCAGGAAGGGTGTGTTCACAGGACATGGGAAAACCGGACATACCAGTACGATGGCAACTAAAAGGCCGGCGACGTCGAACGCCGGGGTGCTACACGACCAGGAGCGGGCACGGCATCAGGACACTGCTTACCAATAAACATTCAATTGATCGTTTTCTGGCACATAAATGTATGTAAATTGGAACCTGATAAACATAGTGTACCATAACTTGTAGCGCGTGTCCCAAACATTGTTATGGCTCAACATATGCAAGCACATTCAGTTCCACTAAACAATGGTGCCACAATGGCCAGATGTCAGTGTGTTCAGATCAGATTTGTCTGGGATCTTTCAGTCTCAGGGTTAACCAGACTGACTCTAATGTCAGGAGGTTAAGGCTGTATGTCGGAGGGCTTGTTGATTAAGTCAGCATTGGTTACTGCAACTAACAAAAAACATGAAAATGGGAACCATTCTGTTGCTTTCTTCCATTATCTACTTTGTTAATGAATGCTTTATCATTTCAGGCAGTTTTAGTCATTAATATCCTGTTCTACAGTTACAGAAAAAAAATATTTTCCCCATTTTCAATGCTCTGGTTGAGGTTCTCACCCAAGATTTGACGTTACATGGCCCCATCCATCGTCCCTTTGATGCAGTGAAATCCCCTTAGCAGAAAAACTCCCATAGCATAATGTTTCCACCTCCATGTTTGACGGTGGGGATGGTGTTCTTGGGGTCATAGGCAGCATTTGTCCTCCAAAGACGGCGAGTTGAGTTGATGCCAAAGAGCTCGATTTTGGTCTCACCTGACCACAACACTTTCACCCATTCATTGGCAAACTTCAGACGGTTCTGTACATGTGCTTTCTTGAGCAGGGGGAACTTGCGGGCGCTGCAGGATTTCAGTCCTTCACGGTGTGTTACCAATTGTTTTCTTGGTGACTATGGTCTCAGCTGCCTGTAGATCATTGACAAGATCCTCCCGTGTAGTTCTGGGCTGATTCCTCACGGTTCTCATGATTATTGAAACTCCACGAGGTGAGATCTTGCATGGAGGCCCATGCTTGACAGTTAATTTGTGTTTCTTCCATTTGTGAATAACCTCACCAACTGTTGTAAACTTCTCACCAAGCTGCTTGGCGACGGTCTTGTAGTCCATTCCAGCCTTGTGTGGGTCTACAGTCTTTCATATAAGTAACAAGCTGACATTAGGAGCACTCCCTTTAAGAGAGTGCTCCTAATCTCAGCTCGTTATCTGTATAAAAGACACCTGGGAGCCAGATATCCTGCCAATTGATAAGGGATCAAATACTAATTTCACTGAGTAAAATGCAAATCAAATTTTATTTAACTTATTTAAAATGCGTTTTTCTGGATTTTTCTGTTGTTATTCTTTCTCTCACTGTTCAAATAAACCTACCATTAAAATTATAGACTGATCATTTCTTTATCAGTGGGCAAACATACAAAATCAGCAGGGGATCAAATATGTTTTTCCTCCACTGTTTGCCAAATATTTCTTAAAACATAACAAGCTTGTATTTTGAGAAATGACAAATACTTTTATTTTCAGGGCTTATTTATTTCCGCTAGAGTCATGGTGATTTAACTTTTGCCACCAGATTAAACAACTTGAAAGAGTAATGCAACAAAATGTTTTATGTTTGAAAGTTGCTGCAAGAAGCTGGTATTACCCATATATATTTTTTTATGAAATCAATCATTTAAAGAAAGCCTTCCCTGTTTAATAGGTGCCTCAAAATACAATACAATTCAAATAAAATTCAAGATTATACACAGTTTTTTGTATTCTGAAACCAAATTACCGCTTGGACTTTTCCACATTTTATTTTGGCACACACTACAGAGAGACACACATGATTCCAGTAGATTTCCAGTAGTAAGTTTTACCACTGATTTATATTTTAGTTTTTCCATAATGTAATAATAGTACATAATCTCATAACAGTCCAAAATATTTTTGAATTATTTAAAAATACAAAACTGGAAAATGATTGGATAAATATGTTTTTACCACCGTTAGTCAATATTCAGTTGAGGCCCTTCTGGCAGTAATTACAGCCATAAGTGTATTAGGATAAAACCTAAGCTATATTTTCGTTTTGGGCTCCTTTTTCCTCTTGTGCAGTGGTGCTCAACCCTGGTCCTCGGGCCCCTTCCCTGTTTTAGATGTTACCCTCTTCCAACACACCTTATTCAAATTAATGGATCGGTATCAAGCTCAGCCGAAGACTGATAGCAACCCATTAATTTAAAGCAGGTGTGTAGGAAGAGGGTAACATCTAAAACATGCAGGGCAGGGGGGCCCAAGGACTGCCCTAGTGGTCAGGTGCTCACTAGCAGTCTGCGGCTCCCTGAGCGACATAAGCGGCTGCTTAGTGCGGCGGGCTTGTGCGGGCTTGACTGTATGTATTAGTCTTACAGACTTCAGAAGATTTTCTTCCAGGATTTTTCTGTACTTTGGTGCATACCTTTTGCCCCACAGCTTGATGCTGCCACCAACGTGCTTCATGGTAGACATGGTGTTCTCAGTATGATCTGCAGTGTTTGGCTTTTGCCAAACATTGCACTTAGCATTGAGGTCAAAATGCAAAATTTTGGTCTCATAAGAACATAGAATCTTATTCCACTGAGTCTCTCATGCTTTCTAGCAACGTGTTTTTCAACAATGTTTTATTCTGCCAGTCTCCTGTAAAGGAGACTTTTGTGAAGCACCCGGACTAACAGTATTCTTAAACATCACTCGGCACAGCCACAAGAGGTATGGCCACCCCTTTGAGCCTGGTTCCTCTAGGTTTCTTCCTACCATCCGGCCCCCATAGGGAGTTTTTCCTAGCCATAGTACTTCAATCCTGTTGTTGCGTGCTCACTGGGGTTTTAGGCTGTGTGTTTTTGTAAAAGCACTTTTTGACAACTCCTGATGTAAAAAGGGCTTTATAAATACATTTGATCGATTGACTATTGTTGCAGTATGCACGTTGTCTCCCAGCTCTGGAGGACTGTCACTTCTTTAGAATTGCACCTCCTTGACTAAAGTACTTTTAGCCCAGAAGCTTTTGAGGACAGCCTGATCAAAAATACTTTCATTGTTGTGAGATATTCTCTCTGTTTCTTAATAATGGAATTAAATGTGCTTTGGGGGATATTCAAAAGCATATTCAGAATTTGCTTTCGATGTTTCTTCATTTTTTGGATTTATAATTGGTTAGGAATTGTACCAACCAACAGAGGGATCTTCTAGATAAAGAAGTTTATTTAACCTGTAATCATGTGAAACATTTTTATTGCACAAATGTGGACTACAATCAACTTGTTAGGTTATTCCAAAAGACGTATAGTTGCAATAAAAGTTTTTGTGTTGATCAGTGACAAAAACGTCAGATTTAGTAAATGTTGTTGTAACAAAATAACATGTTGAAAAGTCCAAGGGGTGAATGCTTTTTTCTTCTTACAGTATTATTTCAGTGTTAAAAATGGTAAAGACTGATTGTAACCCACGTGAAATGGTGCCTTTGGTACATTGTATCTCAGTAAGTGTTTGTGGTGTATGGTTGTTAAATGTTGCCTTTGTTACATTGTATCTCAGTGAGTGGTTTTGGTGTATGGTTGTGTTGAGTGGTTGTGGTGTATGGTTTTTAAATGGTGACTTTGGTACATTGTGTTTCAGTTAGTGGTTGTGTTGAGTGGTGTATGGTTGTTAAATGGTACCTTTGTTACATTGTATCTCAGTTAGTGGTTGTGTTGAGTGGTGTATGGTTGTTAATTGGTTACTTTGATACATTGTTATATCAGTGAGTGGTTGTGTTGAGTGGCTGGGGTGAGTGGTTGTGTTGAGTGGTTGTTAAATGGTGCCTTTAATACATTGTTATCTCATGGAATGTTAAAAATAACCCTGAATATGCTTTGAAATACAGTCTGACACCCTAAATACATTTGTTGCACAATTAAAAGTATGTGTCATTATGAACTACTTATGAGGCATCAGACCCAAAAGAGTCAATATATCACAAAAGATACACAATATCAGCATAATATCGATGTCATTGAAGTTAGCCAACAGCATTGCTGATCCCCGCCACTGAGCTCCAGACCGAGTCAATACAATCACAGGAAACCTTTATGATGTCGCCTTTATTGAACTTAACTAAGTCAATAATGTGCTAGTAAGCTTGTGATTGCTTTGCGCAAGGCTAAACACATGATCTTGATGAAACTTTTTGAAATGATATCCAATGTTAGGTATGTTAGTTGGACTAAATATCGCCCTATGTGTAATAGAGTAGCAAGCAACATTGGCTCAGAAACATTAGTGTTATACTAGCTTATTTCATTACATGCACAATGTTAAACTCATGAAGCGATAATAAAGAAGCATATCTTAATGTTTTGCACGTTTTACCTCCTTTCCTCTTTTTCCAAGTCTGGGAACCTGATGGATTACACCTTCTGACACAGACATATCGGTACTGAGTTAACTTCACCCTACAGATGTATCGGTACAGAGTTATCTTCACCTTACAGACATATCGGTACAGGGTTGTCTTCACCTTACAGACATATCGTACTGAGTTAACTTCCCCCTACAGATGTATTGGTACAGGGTTGTCTTCACCTTACAGACATATCGTACTGAGTTAACTTCCCCCTACAGATGTATTGGTACAGGGTTATCTTCACCCTACAGATGTATCGGTACAGAGTTATCTTCACCTTACAGACATATCGGTACAGGGTTGTCTTCACCTAACAGACATATCGTACTGAGTTAACTTCCCCCTACAGATGTATTGGTACAGGGTTATCTTCACCCTACAGATGTATTGGTACAGGGTTGTCTTCACCTTACAGACATATCGGTACTGAGTTATCTCCACCCTACAGACGTATCGGTACAGAGTTATATTCACCTTACATATGTATTGGTACAGAGTTATTTTCAACCTACAGACATTTTGGTACCACCCGAAGTGGTTGCAGGGCTCTAGAATTCTCTAGTCTGCATATAGGAAGAGCAGGCTCTTCTCGCATTGTCTGTGTATTTTAGAGAACTCATACACTCTGTGGATAAGACATTATAGAACTCATACTGTTTGTGTATATATGATATTAGAGAACTCATACTGTATGTATATATGAAATTAGAGAACTCATACTGTATGTGTATATTATATTAGAGAACCCATGCTGTTGTTAATATGATATTTGAGAACTCATACTGTCTGTGTATTTGATATTAGATAATCCATGATGTTGTGTTTATTATGTTAGGGAACCCATGCTGTTGTGTTTATGATATTAGAGAAACCCATGATGTTGTGTTTATTATGTTAGGGAACCCATGCTGTTGTGTATGATATTAGAGAACCCTTGGTGTTGTGTATATGCTATTAGAGAACCCATGCTGTTGTGTATATGATATTAGAGAACCCATGCTTGTCACGTCTCCGCCTACTGGCGGCCACTCCCCTGCCCGCGTAGCCCCCCGGCGTTCGACGTCGCCGGCCTTCTAGGCACCACCGTTCATGTTTGTCCTGTTCCCCATGTCCTGTGAACGCATCCCTCCCTGATTCCTTACAGCTGGTCCTCGTTACCTGTGCATATAATCCCTCGTGTGTCTTGTCTCTTTGTTCGGTATTGTCATTTGTGTGTGTGTCAGCACGTTCGTGCTGTTGAGCGTTACAGTGACATAGTCACCGTTGTTATTCCTTTTGCTACTACTCACGGAAGTTGTAGAATACACTTACCGTCTCCACGATAGGCGTAATAAACCCTATTGAGCAACAGCCTGCCTGCCTGCATTTTGGTCCTCTCCTTTCTACACCGTCACAATGCTGTTGTGTATACGATATTAGAGAACGCTTGCTGTTGTGTATATGATATTAGAGAACGCTTGCTGTTGTGTATATGATATTAGAGAACCCATGCTGTTGTGTATATGATATTAGAGAACCCATGCTGTTGTGTATATGATATTAGAGAACCCATGCTGTTGTGTATACGATATTAGAGAACGCTTGCTGTTGTGTATACGATATTAGAGAACGCTTGCTGTTGTGTATATGATATTAGAGAACCCATGCTGTTGTGTATATGATATTAGAGAACCCATGCTGTTGTGTATATGCTATTAGAGAACCAATGCTGTTGTGTATATGCTATTAGAGAACCCATGCTGTTGTGTATATGATATTAGAGAACCCATGCTGTTGTGTATATGATATTAGAGAACCCATGCTGTTGTGTATATGATATTAGAGAACCCATGCTGTTGTGTATATGATATTAGAGAACCCATGCTGTTGTGTATATGATATTAGAGAACCCATGCTGTTGTGTATATGATATTAGAGAACCC
>JACXGK010012370.1:0-14512 GCA_016801125.1 Novumbra hubbsi | reverse complement strand
ATTGCGTGTCTACAGTGACAAAGCTCTATTCCTCACTGCCTTAGTCTGGCATTGTGTTATTGCGTGTCTACAGTGACAAAGCTCTATTCCTCACTGCCTTAGTCTGGCATTGTGTTATTGCGTGTCTACAGTGACAAAGCTCTATTCCTCACTGCCTTAGTCTGGCATTGTGTTATTGCGTGTCTACAGTGACAAAGCTTTTTTTCTCACTGCATCCGTCTGGCATTGTGTGTCTACAGTAACAGAGCTTTGTCTGTATCCACTGTCCTTCTTTGTACTCATACTCATGCTCTGTGTCTTGTCAAAGCGAATATAAACATTAAGTTATAGATGTCTAATTAAAAATTAATGGCTTACCTCAACTTCCTTCAGTGATTGCAAGGGATAGCAGAAGGAAAGGAGATGTAGAGAAAAATATCATTATTCTGACACATACATAAACATTTTAACACTGTTCAGGGTACAGATTATGTACAAAACAATCATTCAGTGAGTCAGAGCAAAAATTCCCTTTTCTAAATGTAAACAAGCAATTTTGTTGATTTTTTGTGTCTAAAGAACAGTGTTCTTAAGATAAAACTATTATTTTGCAAAACATGAAATGTGTTTTTAAAGTGTTACCGCCTTTTCAAAACTCAAACGCATTCAACAAAACCAGATAACACTGTCAATATTACAAATACATACTTAATGTGTTAAATTAAGTTACCGCAAACATCCATTTATTTTGGGTCCATGCAGACAAAATCTGTATGTATTTAAATGATAATAGATAAATGTATTGTCACTATCAGAAGGTGCAGAATCATATGAAATGACTGTTCACACCTAGAGATTAAATGCAATTCCTGCAAAAACACGTTGGACATTGAATTCAATGACATGTGTAATCACAATTCAAATCCACTTATTCAATACAAAGGCTTGTCTGCTTGCAGGTTTGTAGATTTATAATTGGAGGAGATACAATCACCAAGGGAAAAAAAGAAATGTGGGTACAATGGAATAGAAGAACTGATATACATTTGTAAGCATCAAGCCAGACCAAACATAGATCTTTAACAGAAGGTCATCTGCTTGGTGAAAATAAATGGAACAAAGTGAAGGAAAAGGAACCAATAAGCCCCATTGGTGACAATGCCCGCACGCTGTGGAGTGAGATGTTGGCCTCTTAACTCTGTTACACATAAACACATTAGCTAGGTTTCTAGTACACACTACCTAGTTCGCTAGCTAATATAGTAGGCCTTACACGGGCGGTCACCATTATCCTACACGTATACTTTTGTAATAGTGTATTTCCATTGGCTGAATTCTTAGACAGCCTGGAATAAAAGAAAACGGGCAAGTTATAATTGAATGCTCTTAGACAGTGCATAGTAACTGGGTTGTGGGTGGCATATGTTTGGTACCCTAGAATGAGATTTTCTAATCAGTTTGAAATGCTTGGTTTGTAAAGTATTTGTTTTTCTTGATTGCTTGTAGTCTTTTGCTAGAGGGTCTTTGTTAGATCACTAGTATTATGTATTGGTTGATACTGTATAAGGTGTGCAACACAGGAAAAATGGAAATCACTATAGTTACTCAATTGGGCAATCCTGCTATATGGTCAACCGGAGCATGAAAAAACAACATCCAATTAAAAGATTTCAATATTATTTACTTTGCACATTTCTTCTAATTTCTTTGTTCAATAACAGATTTTTCTGATGGCAAAAACATAATTATTCGTACATTTGGTTAATAAATCTTTAATTTAATAAAACAAATTATTTAGCAAAACGTCACATCCGTAACAGAGAATGTCATATCCATAACGGAGAATGTCATAGCTGTAACAGTCCAAGTTACTTTATGACCCTCTAAAGTAAAGTTTAACAAATGTCATATATTCATAATTGTTGTTTTGTAAGCAGCAAAAGACTAGACCGAAAAAACGAATTCTTCTTAGAGAGAAAGGCATAAGGGGGAGTGTCTGTGGGCACAGAAGTAAAATCAGGAGACATTTTTAAAGGCCAGGTGCTGTGCACTATGTCTTATGCTCTGTGGCTAGCCAGCTTCCTGAGGTCTATAAACACCATGGAGGAACACAACCTGTACAGACACAACGCATCCATTCACTCTCCACCTTATCCTCTTTTCTCTCAATTAGTTACAGCTGAACTGTGTTACAGAAATGTGCAATGTGTGTGTGTGTTCTATCTGAGCAACAAAATGCAAGTGTGACACTTGGTCATGAGCAGCTAGGCTGCATAAGCATGACATTTCCACTGTAGATGTAGTTATTAAGCTAGGCACTGTAAGTGGCGTGGCACTAGTTAAGAATAAACACATTTTGTCAATGTGTTTTGACAGAAAGTGGGTTTATCTTAACCCCACACCACATGTAAAAATGTCTTCCAATGTAGTAGATCAGTTTGGGTGACAATTATTCCAGACTAAACTATCAGACTGCAGGGGAAACGCTGTTCCGGACTGGTCTCAGACAACGGGAAACTCACTGTTTTGGACTGGTCTCAGACAACGGGAAACTCACTGTTTTGGACTGGTCTCAGACAACAGGAAACTCACTGTTTTGGACTGGTCTCAGAAAACGGGAAACTCACTGTTTTGGACTGGTCTCAGACCTCACTGTTTCCTGTTGTCTGAGACCACAGGAAACTCACTGTTTTGGACTGGTCTCAGACAACAGGAAACTCACTGTTTTGGACTGGTCTCAGACAACAGGAAACTCACTGTTTTGGACTGGTCTCAGACAACGGGAAACTCACTGTTTTGGACTGGTCTCAGACAACGGGAAACTCACTGTTTTGGACTGGTCTCAGACAACGGGAAACTCACTGTTTTGGACTGGTCTCAGACCTCATGTGGTTGTTCTGGATGGGGTTGATTATGTCCCAATCGTTTTACCAGAAAGTTACTATTGGTCAAGATATCCTCTGTTTTGCCGCAACGGTTTTATGGGGATTAGATAGACGTTGGCTCTCTGAAAACATGATTCAATGAAGATTTGAAAATGTATGTGTGAATGTCTGTCTATGATGCTTGTGAGCCGGTCACCCCCCTCTCCCCTGACCCCCCGCCCCCTCAGCGGTCCAGCCCCCCCCAAGTACCAGAAGTATGTGATTAAAGCTGTTACAGATGTTCTTAATGATAGATTTGAGATGAGAGGAAAATGACAATGTGTGTTATTATTCAGTGGAAGGCTGTGTGTGCTGACCTTCTCTACAGGAATAATGAATGCACGGAACCCCTATTAAATATTAATGCACGTGACGCTCATCAGTCAACGGGAGAAAGGCAATTTAGCCAAGCCATCTCGTTCCCCGTCTTATTCAAAACCCGTCAAAGAGATGGCAAGGCGATAAAAAAGTCTTATCATATTCTCTTTTCACGCCGACCCCCAACCCACTAAATCGATTTTCTAGCATTTTCGCTCGCTCTTTGTTTCTGCTTTCAAGATTTAAAAAATATACAAAGTTTTCAGTCGAATATGATAATAGTGCTGTTATCTATAGTTTTCCCCAACTTTTTACAGGGATGTTGTAATGTGAAATAAAAAAAACTTTAACACCTATAACCAGACATTTCTGTTCTGCACTAATGTTTACCCTAACACCCCCTAACTCCTTACTCTAGCCATATGTTACAGCACCTAACTCCTTATTCTAGCCATATGTTACACCACCTAACTCCTTACTCTAGCCATATGTTACACCACCTAACTCCTTGCTCTAGCCATATGTTACACCACCTAATTCCTTACTCTAGCCATATGTTACACCACCCTAACTTCTTACTCAAGCCATATGTTACAACACCTGACTCCTTACTCAAGCCATATGTTACACCACCTAACTCCTTACTAAAGCCATATGTTACAGCACCTAACTCCTTATTCTAGACATATGTTACACCAGCTGTAATGCGACATTAGGCAAAACACCAGTGGGTTATGAGATATTTTGAAAACAATTCATTGGCTTTGATACTGATTGGTTAGAGATTATCCAATTGCTGGTGATATTGTTCCGTAGCAAATTTGAGATTTCCTAAATGACTGCTGGAGGATAGGAAGTAAGGTCTATGAAGAAAGGGCGTTGCATCTAGACCAAAGTTCCACAGACATTTTTGTCCAGTGACACCAGCATGTAACCATAATTAAGTCATTATCTTCAGTGCAAATAAATAACTTCTATAATTTCTGATACTTATTCTTCACTAGTCTGATTCACTGCCTGGTACTGTCCACTGTTTCTGTCGCATCAACCAGGGATGTTGTGAACAGCTCTATTATGACACCTTTTGTTTGGCTGAGCAGTGGAATATAAACAACTTTGAGAGATAGTGGGAAAGGACAGAGAAGCTGGTTCCCCAAAACTGCGGGTAGGATTAAATGTTAGAGTAGTGTTTTTCTAAACTAAAAGTGTATACTCTGATCCTCCGGATTTGGAGGAAGTTTTGGCAATACAATATTACTGTAATAGGAGGTGACTGGTAATTTTGTAGTAAATATTCCAACACCAAAAGTAGTTTTGTTCCCAAAAATCTGAATCTTGATCCCACTAGAAGGGTGGATATCAGTTGTATTTCAAAAAGGGAAAGCACTACAACCTAGAAATGTCACTTGTATGCCTCTCTCATACCTCCTGTCATCCTTCTCTTATATCTCTACGTCATCCTTCTCTCATCCTTCGGAACCTCTCTCATTACCTCTCTTTCATCCTTCACTCATTCCTCTCTCTCTCATCCCTTTCTCTCTCTATTGTTACTCCTCTTCTCTCTCATCCATTTCTCTCTCTATTGTTACTCCTCTTTTCTCTCATCCATTTCTCTCTCTATTGTTACTCCTCTTCTCTCTCATCCCTTGCTCCCTACTGTTCCTCCCAGTCTCGCTCTCTCGTCTCTTTCTCTCTCTTGCTCTTTCTCATCTCTGTCTCTCAGAAGTTTGTTTAATAAGAGACACAAAGTGTGCTGGTGTTTCTCTTAAAGTCGTCTCTTCTTCCTTAATGTCATCACATTCTTTCATTTTCCTACAGCATTCTCCTCTAACCATCCCTCCAGCATTCCATCCGTGCAATCCTTTCTCACATTAACCCATCATTTCATCTGCCTTTCATCCCTTCATTCTATATCCCTTCATCCCTCCCAACTATGTGAGCATTTACCGGTGGCTTCGGGTTCCGCTGCTTACAGTGTGAACCTTTTTCTGGCTTGTTTCTACAAGAGAATTACTATCAGCCGCATGGGTCATGCTGACTGGTGACACAGACAGGTAGAGCGTGTCTGTTAATGTGTACGCATTTGCGTGTGTACATGCGTACATACGTGTTGGTCTGTCTTAGTTGTGCAATGGTTCATTTGTCAGTTGGTCTGTCTTAGTTGTGCAATGGTCAATTTGTCAGTCGGTCTGTCTCAGTTGTGCAATGGGAAAATTGTCAGTTGGTCTGTCTTAGGTGAGCAATTGTAAATTTGCATCTATCCAACTGGGAAGAGATCAGTGCGTAATTCATATTTGTGAATTGAAATTCAGAGCGTGTCAGAAGTGTGTTGGAGGCCGGTGGTTGAAATTCTCCCGGAAAATCTGATAGTGTCGTTGGTTCGACCTTGTTTGACAGCAGCAACTCACAAGCCAATCACAACAGGGCAAGTGCAGGTGTTCCCGAAGCGGACCGGTGCTGACATGAGCAGAGAGAATATGCAATGTAGAATCTGATGGATTCAGGCAATATCATCATTCCATTTCTCCATTACATGTTATGGGTAACAGCAATGCATCATATCAGGGGAGACTGGGCTTCTTCAGAACGTTCTGGTACTTAACACTACAGAGCGTTAACACTAGAAACACTCACACCTAGCAACTGAAATACCTGGCATTTCTCACTGACATGACAGGCAATGCCTTTTTGAAAATTGATTCCACAAAAAAAAGTAGTTTTACACAGTTTTAGGAGTTGTGTTATTTTGGTGTCTCCAGACTCTTTCGGGTCACGTGCTCAGTGGGAACCTGCCCTCATCTGCGAAGAGAACGGGGAGCCGATGGCGGACCGGCCCAATCTGTGTTCACTGGCAAATCCCAACAGAGCTGCATGGTGCTGGGCTGTGAGCACAGGTCTCGCGTCAGGCACTCGTGCCACGCTCACAGAGTCTGTTTCTGGCAGATGAGTCAGAGACAGGCACACCAGTAGCCTGCTAGAGGTCATTTTGTAGGTCTCTGGCAGTACTCCTGCTGCTGGGTTGATGCCTTTTTCCTGTCCAGCTCTCCTCATATAATGACCCCGTCTCCTGGTTTCTCCCCTATGTTTTTGGGACTGTACCGGGAGACCCGGAAAACCTTGCAAACAGAGAAGATGAAGAGGTACTTCACCACAAACCAAATTAAGGAGTAGCGCCAAAGTACATGTTTGCGGTAAAAATGGTCTCATTAGTTGTCTCAAGTACCCCATATGGGTAGGCCAAGTACCCCAGGGGTCCTGGTACCCCCAGTAGGGAACCCGTGACTTGAAAAGAGATAGTGGAATTAAAAAGGGAAATAGAGAAAGAAAGAGCAATGAAGACGGAAACTGGGATATGGAGAGTGAGATGGAAATGAGAGTACTGCTAGTTAAGGATGCGGAGAGCTGAGGAGATGGAGGGAGATGTTAAAGGCAGAAATAAAGGGTGGAAGGAAAGCTGTGTGGCGAGAGCAGAAAGAGTCTGATTGCAGTGGCGTGTCTTTCTGATGCTGTGTGATGGTGCAGGCAGGTGTTCAAATAGGACCACGATCGCACACTTACTTACTGCTTCCACACAGCCAGAATAACACACACACACATACAATCACACACTCACTGCTTCCACACAGCCAGAATAACACACACACACATACAATCACACACTCACTGCTTCCACACAGCCAGAATAACACACACACACACATACAATCACACACTCACTGCTTCCACACAGCCAGAATAACACACACACACATACAATCACACACTCACTGCTTCCACAGAGCCAGAATTACACACACTCACATACAACCACACACTAACTCCTTCCAATCAGCAAAGCCTGAATTACACACACACAATCACACACTCACTGTTTTTGCACAGGAAAGCCTGGATTACGCATACACACTGACAACGATATCTGTTCGCTTTATAATCACACAACTGTTTCCAAGGGAACTGTCCTACTTGACGTGGTTGTGTGTGTGTGGGGGGGGGGCTAGAATGTGAGAAGTGGGGGTCTTACAATCATTTAAGGGGCCTTGACAAGAACTACAAAGGCAAAAATGCAACACACACAAAGATATTCTTGCTTTATAATCACGCAACTGTTTCCAAGGAAACTGTCCAATTGGGTGTGGTGTGTGAATGTGTGCGTGTTATCCAGGAACATCAAAACAGAGGATTGCTTCCTATTAGGCTGACATTAGTCCAAATCTGTCAGAAGGAGCCAGCAGCTAGTCCAAACTGTCAGATCACTCACACACACACACACAAACTCAGAAAATCCAAATTAGTCGCATCCCGTCTCTCGCTTTCTCTGCTTCTAAACATTCTCTCTCAGTCTCTCGCTCAGTTCCAATTTAAAGGTGTTTTTGGCACTGGAAACATTTGTTTATATTATCAAGGAGGAAAACAGGGAAGACATTGAAATTCAAACTTCACGCACAGAACTTTTAAAGTGCGAGGATAAAAGCATCTCAGAGGATATATTACTTTTTGATGTGCAGCACTGTAACAATGTCCCAGTAGCTCTGATGACGCCGCGGTTCTGAGGGGGCCACTGTGCCACTCGGGGGTCAATCTGCCGGGTTCTTTGTAGTTTCTTGTCAAATTGTTCTCTTTTTGTTTTCTCGTGATTTGTTTGGATCTAGGACTGTGTTGCTCTCCTGGGACTCTGTGGGGTTTATTTGGGTGTGTGAACGGAGCCCAGAAACCAGCCCTGCTTAGGAGTGTCCTCCCTATATCTCACTGTAGTGGCTTTGTGTTGTGTGGGTGCGAGACTGAACGGTTCTTCTCTGGGTATCGATCATTAGCAGCTATGGTCCCAATCAGTGCTGCATTACTTGGGCCCGGTGGGTAGTAAGAGGAGACATTGTGAAAATGTTGAACGCTGAGTCTTAATTGATTGTTTATCCCTATTGGTGAAATATCGGTTGGTAAGTGGACCCCAGAGGCTCTATTTTTGTCTCCCTAAGAAAGAAAGAGAACAATGAAGCAGCACAGATGCCCGGCGAAGCTTTAACACCATTTTTCTCCTCTGAGATCAGCAACACAATACACACAGCCCAGAGTCAGACACATGCTCTAAGTGTGCTTGTGTGTGTCTGCGCGTGGGTGGTTCGAGTGTGCATGTAGGTGTGTGTGTGTCCGCTTGTGGGTGGTTTGAGTGTGCATGTAGGTGTGTGTGTGTCCGCTTGTGGGTGGTTTGAGTGTGCATGTAGGTGTGTGTGTGTCTGCATGTGGGTGGTTCGAGTGTGCATGTAGGTGTGTGTGTGTCTGCGTGTGGGCGGTTTGAGTGTGCATGTAGGTGTGTGTGTGTCTGCGTGTGGGCGGTTTGAGTGTGCATGTAGGTGTGTGTGTGTCTGCGTGTGGGCGGTTTGAGTGTGCATGTAGGTGTGTGTGTCTGCGTGTGGGTGTGTTCTTGTGTGTTTACAAGCACTCAAATGCATTGTTATGGTGTGTGTGCGTAGGTGTGTGCATGTCTGTGTGTTCTAGGGAAGCACAATATCGACGTGTGCAACATTCATGCAGCAAGTGATTCCCTGTGGGCCAAGCGCCCGTTTCCACAGTTGACTCTGTTTGTCCTCTACTAGCGGCTTCCCACTCACCGTGAACTCTGACCCCTGTCCCTCAAAATGCACGGTTCTTCGTCTCCGCTCTTAGATTCACAGATTTCTCTTCAGTGAGTGTGGTGAACTATTCCAAGAAATCCAACTGCGTCTCGAGGAGAGACGGTCCTTACAATTAACGCACTCGTCTCTCCAGTAAGTATTTTAAGATCACAATATTTGGTTCGAATCAGACTGTCCTCAAGTGCCTGTGTTGTGTAGCCTTAGTACCCGGTTGGGTATGTGTGTACATACGCGTACGCGTGCACGTGTTGCGTTTTCAAATGACCTCTGATGTGCTGCCGTGATCGGCCGACCTGTTTCAGGGACACAGAGAACAGATCCCAGGAGGAGACGCGTGGAAGGCCATCTGAATGACGCACACGTCCTGGGACATCCTGGCAGACAAGCAGCTTTAAAGCTCTATTTTGGGAGTGCATTACCTGTCACACAGTCGTCTCGTTAGATTGTAAGAAAGGGAGCTTGAAACACTGAGCCCAGGCGGCTCCCACTCCGCCGGCCGTTCCCTAGCTCTCTGAGATCTCACCCAGGGATAATCTGACAGGGAAGACTCAGCGCTCCGAAGCCTCGGGCCGGATATCCCACTTCATGTACCGCACGCTACTGGGAAAATCTAGACTTTCAACACCTCTTTTCCCTCTGCTTGTCTGATATTTTGCCTGTCTGATATCCTGCCCTGTCTGTCTGTTTGTCTCTGACATTCTGCCGGTCTGATGTTCAGCCTGTCTGACTGTCGACCAATCTTTCTGTTCCTGTCTGTCTGGCAGCCTACCCATCCACCTGTATGCCTGCCTGCCTGTCAGTCTGTTGACCTCTGAAAACAGCCGGTGATTTCTCTGGAGCATTAAGCCAGTTCAGATCACGTGCTCTTGAAGCACTTGCACAGCAGAGACTACTCCTAGATATCTAAGTACAGAGTGAGAACAGACAGCACGAGCGGGATATGAGTTCGGTGAAATTGGTTTTACAATATTAGTGTCTGGTGTAGAACGTTACCTTATCTCACATCAGAAATGAGTGTGTCAGTGTGTGTAAGTGGATGGCGGTTACCTGATCATGGCGTGCATGTGTGTGTGTGTGTGTGTGTGTGTGCGTGCTTCTGGTAAGGTGCGCCTGGCTTCGTAACTAATGATGTCATAGTCTTCTAGGACACAGCTTCTAGCCTGGAGACTGTCTTCTACCTTCCTCCTTACATCACCTTCTCCTGCTCTCTCCTAATCTACCTTTAACATGTTTTCATTCTACCCCCTTCTGAAACAGACACAATCACCTTACACTCGCATTCACTCGCATTCACTCGCATACACTCGCATACACTCGCATACACTCGCAAACACTCGCAGACACTCATATACACTCACATCCACTCACATACACTCACATACACTCAGAAACACACACATACACTCACATAAACTCACATCCACTCACATACACACACACACTCACATACACTCACATTCACTCGCATACACTCGCATCCACTCACAGACACTCACAGACACTCACATACACACACATACACTCACATACACTCACATACACACACATACACTCACATCCACTCACATACACACACACATTCACGTACACACACATACACACACATACACACAGATACACTCACCTACACACACATACACTCACATATACACTCACATATACACTCACATACACTCACATACACCCACATACACCCACATACACCCACATGCACTCACATACACTCACATACACCCACATACACCCACATACACCCACATACACTCACATACACCCACATACACTCACATACACTCACATACTTCTCTACCTTTTCCACTGAGTCTTTACTTCCCTACCTGGACCCTGACATCTAAAACACGGGTGATGTGAAGAATGGAAAGAGAGAGGAGAGATGGAGGGAGGAGGAGGTGGAGAGCAGGAGGAGGCAGCCTGTGAATGGATCACACACAGAAGTGGTGTTCAAAGAGGAGAGATGGAGGGAGGAGGAGGTGGAGAGCAGGAGGAGGCAGCCTGTGAATGGATCACACACAGAAGTGGTGTTCAAAGAGGAGAGATGGAGGGAGGAGGAGGTGGAGAGCAGGAGGAGGCAGCCTGTGAATGGATCACACACAGAAGTGGTGTTCAAAGCCAATTCACTGGAGTTACACTGAGGAAGGGACAGGCGATATATTGAGTTTTCTAAGTAGGTTTATGTTTTAGTGTTAAATGGAAAATGCCTGTATCGCAGTTGCAGTTCTGTTATAATGCAGTAACATCCAACTAATGCAGCACCTCATATTCTCTTTTGTCAGCCAAACGTTGAATCGTGCCCCAATTGCGTGACAATAGGTGCAAAGAGGTTGTCCACTAATCACAACCCCAGACTGCCTTTCACAACCTGTAACCACGCTGGAACAGCTTAGCGGTGGTAAGAGTTCCAACCCAACGGAAAGTGAGGAAGCCAGCTCAGCTTCTCCAGGGGACGAGGAGAAATCATCCCCCAAAAGAGCAGCCATGTTTTCTCAGTAATATAAAAGTGGTTCGGGTTTAAGGGGTCTGACGTTCACCAAGCCAATATCCTGTGCAAAGTTTCTTCCTTCAACTGAAACAGAAACACGCGGTGGAATGGGAAGTACGCATGAAACTACGCAATGACGATTTTTCCAGTGAGATTCTCAAAGCGTCTGCTGAGAGATACATCACCTCTGCCGTGTCCTTGTCCCTTTTCAAAGTAAAGGTCTGAGGTGAAAGGAGATAACAGACGTAGAGACCTATTGCATAGTAGATAGTAAGACATGGTCCCAAACTTTACAGTGGAAAAGAATGGCTTTGAAAAGCTGCTATGCGCAGTTGACCACAAATATCCGCAGCCAAGACCACAAGTATTTCACAGAAGAACCCCAGTCGCGATTATACTCTGCTACTCGCAAAAGAGACGCAGAGAAGCTGGCTAGTGTTTCTTCTTTTTTCCACCAGTCTATTTGTGGTCGAGCAGAACGTCAGAGTCGTGCTTAAGTTTGACAGTAAATGAAGACTGGAAATTGCAAAATGTCAGCCTCCAGACGTGTTACTTTCCCGATGATCATAGGGGTTAGGTAATTGCCTGAGGCCTCAGAGAGTCTCTGGTTTTGTGGAAGATGTGTGAAGACAGACAGGTGATGTGATGAAAGCACAGCGCTTGGACAACGCAACCTGATTGCCGTGCTTTGGGCACAGGTGTTACCTGGCCATTGGCAAGTGTGACATTGGATAATTAAAATGTATTAAAAAATATGTATGATCAGGCAAGCTGCAGGCTAATATGTTAGCGTTTGTGACATTCTGCTAATCTAATAGCAAATAACCACAGGCTGTTTTAATTAAAACAACAAATTGACTAAATTAATAAACAAATTCTATCAAATAATACATATTTAAATGGCGGTCAAACATTCCTAAACAATAGAATAGACGTGTGAATGGGGATGTGGGTAGGTGTGTGTGGATGTATGGGTGGATGTGTATTGGTGGATGTGTATGGGTGGGTGGGTGGATGTGGATGGGTGGGTGGATGTGTATGGGTGGATGTGGGTAGGTGTGTGTGGATGTATGGGTGGATGTGGGTGGGTATGGGTGGATGTGGGTGGATGTGGGTGGGTGGGTGGATGTGTGTGGATGTGGGTGGATGTGTGTGGATGCACACCCAATAGTATGCATGAAACGTGCCCATGTGTTGCCTTTTCCAAGTAGAAATATTACATGATGTTTGGGAAAAATGGACTTGTCACATTATTGAAAATGCTGCCATTCCTAGAATCCTTTCACAAATTGACTGTGCCATTGGGTTGTGCAAAAAGGTGGTCAGCACATTTCTCTTTAGCTGGAAGAGAAGCAACTTGTGTGTAGTACGGCTGAATTCACTCTACCCACTCACCAGCTCATCACAGAGTCCCCAACCCAGTGGAGGTCATGACAGCAGAAGATTGAACGAATCCTGGAACAGGAAAAGGCCATCGCCTGGGTCCTGAGCTCAGAGAAGAAGAGCAGGCACCTGATGCCCAGCTGGCAGGATATCGACGTGTTGGGAGTCAGTGAACAAACCTAGCCCATAGGCCCGCTACAGGAATTCATTGACGTGCTGTCTGAGGAGAACTACGTTAGCCTCTCCTCCCTCAAGCCTGCGCTAAACCTGTTCAACAGCAGCCTCCTGCAGTCAGATGAAGGCGAGAATGAGCTCACAAAGAAAATCAAGAGTGCACACACCACAGTATCTCAACAAATATGAAGGTCCTGCCAAAGCTCCTAGACATGGCCTTGCCAGTAGAGTCAGTAGACAGGCTTGTGTCACCCTCCAGAAACATGTGAAAATAAAGTAAAAGAAGATATTTACTTTGACAGAATTTTAGGATTAGATTTGTTTTTATTGTGCAAAAAATTCTTGCAGATACATTTTTTACTTTGTGTTTGATTTGTGTACTATGACTACCTGGCAAGCAATGTTGTTCAACATACCTGAACCAGTTCCAGGCCTCTCATCTCCAGTTAGTCTGTGTAATGCACATTGATTGTATGGCACCTATAGGAGACTTCAGCATTAGTTAAGCCTTTCCCTGACAGAGAAGTGGAAAGTAGAGATGGACAGAGAGGCCATACTAAAGGCATTCACTACACACAATATAAATACTTGCCCTGGGCTTAAAGTCACACTGACATACTCAGGATGGGAGCTGCGTGTGGCATTGAACACCTATATGTTATGTGGACACTGTTTCGATACGCTTGCTGTTGATCCCGGGCTAAAACACTTCACTTGCCCCCGGCCCGGGCTTGAAGAACGCTCAAGTATAATCCTGAACCCTACAGTGTAATGCCTGAAAATACTGGGACACTACTGCTTTTTTAACCTGCTTAATATGCTAATGACAGCTCAGCTTAACCTTCCTCTCCTCTCCTCCACAGACGAGTGTGAGGTCTGACAGAACGAGGGTCCACGCTGGACGCATATTTTACCCTGATTAAGAACTGGATGGCAGATGGATGGAGGGATGCAGTATCAACTCTCTCTCTCTGTCTCCCTCATCTCTCTCTCACTCTCTCATCACTCTCTCTGTCTCTCGTATCACTCTCTCTATCTCTCATATCACTCTCTCTCTGTGTCTCTCGCTCTCTCTCTGTCTTTCTCTCATTCATGGGTCCAGTCTAGAAGAGTGCAGTCATTAATAGACATGCTGATGTGCACTACAAGACAAATTGATGTAAACGTATAACCAAAAATGATGAGGTGACTCAAATACCCTGACTAACGGGGCTGTGTGTGTACGTCTGTGTGAATGTCCTTGCATAGCCTCTTGCTTATGCATCTATGGAGTCACCAGGGAGACTGTGAGGAGCTCCTCTCGGAGAAGATAAGAGACTACCTGCCTCAGCATATCCTAGTGTGTGCCCTCTTTCCTTCTCTCTCTTATTCTCTCTCCCCCTTTAACTCTCATCAAATCACTTTTCTAGCTCTCCTTCTATCTCTGACACGTTTCTAGCTCTCCTTCTATCTCTGACACGTTTCTAGCTCTCCTTCTATCTCTGACACGTTTCTAGCTCTCCTTCTATCTCTGACACGTTTCTAGCTCTCCTTCTATCTCTGACACGTTTCTAGCTCTCCTTCTATCTCTGACACGTTTCTAGCTCTCCTTCTATCTCTGA
>JACXGK010012369.1:0-14431 GCA_016801125.1 Novumbra hubbsi | reverse complement strand
TGCAGACACAGGGGCAGGGTGGTGCAGAAGGAACACACAGACGCATGCAGACACAGGGGCAGGGTGGTGCAGAAGGAACACACAGACGCATGCAGACACAGGGGCAGGGTGGTGCAGAAGGAACACACAGACGCATGCAGACACAGGGGCAGGGTGGTGCAGAAGGAACACACAGACGCATGCAGACACAGGGGCAGGGGGGGGATTGAACCAAAAGCTACAGTGGGCTTGGGACCAACACATTTGTAAAATGGGAATGAGAAACACGGAACGATACAAACAAAAAGCTGGAACATGAAACATAAAGCACCTAATACACCTTGAGGCAAGAAAGATCACAACCATTAACACATGGTAAGTAGACTGTGGGGGCCTCCATGACTAGCGCCATTCCCCACTAGATACTCCGTTTTAGAGGATGACCTGTTTTAGAATTGCGACATGTGCCCCCCGGACTTTAGTGCCCCCAGACTTTAGCGATTTGTTACCCATTGTACAACAAACCCTAGAACCTGCGCTGAAATCATATAAAACAACATGATTGCACACGTGGTCTCCATTCCTTTACAAAACTTGTAATTCAGGTTTGTCGTAGCAATGGGTGTGAATACTTACGAAATGTTTCACATTTGTAATTAATTTCAAACAATTCCAAGAGTAAATCTTTCATAATCTGAAAGGTTTTATGTTGATTATTGCCATACAATTTAAACAGTAAAACAATACTGTTAAAAAACACTTAATTGAGATAACATTTTTTACATTCAGAGGATGTTTTAGGCGTACACTTAAACTGCTCCTAAAGCCCCATTTCAATACAATGCCAACAACCAGACTCAGGAATACCTTGTACTGGCCTGGAAAATTAAACTTAAGTTTATTCATTAAAAATGTAATCTTCCTTCAGACATTCTCTCTGTTTATAGAGCTAATGTATCCATCACAGTGGGAAGCCAACCTGAGTTAGCAGACCACATGTCAAGGTGCAGCCAGCAGGTGCTCTAGATGAATGCAACACAACGCATGCATTTACAGCCCAATGGAAGGGTTAGACTTTAACGCAACAACGATAAACACAGCAGATCAATTAGGAGGTGCAAATAAAGCTGAAAGGCCCTGAAGAGTGAAGTGATAATTAAATCCAGTTGTAAACACTCTTTAAAAGTGCTCTAATTGATGAGGTTTTATCTCAAATTGACATATATTCCTTCCCATTCATTTATTATTCTAATCAGGATGCTATGGTTGGTGCCATACAGCCCATCTATGTGAATTAAAAAAGACCAGGGTTCTTGTTATCAACTTTGGCTTTTTACTAGTGTCAGTATTAAAATGTAAAAAGGCTGAATTGCAACCGAGCCAAAATAACATAATGAAAATAACGTCATAGATAATGTTTTTATCATCAAATGTTTAGACACCCAGCTTGCATATACTTGCTGTTAAACATAACAGGCAATAACATGTCCATATTAGAAAACATTGATTATTCCCAAATCCAAAGATATCCATGCTTTCCCAAACCCAAAGATATCCATGCTTTCTCAACCTGAAACGTTTCCTAGAGTTTTCCGCCTGACATCTTATTGATCTAATTTCCTTGAGTTCACAATCTTGAAGATATTTCAACCCAGCAGTAGAAAAACACTCTGAAGTTGTGATAATGCAGTTTTTGGAGAAAAAGCCCTGGTAAATGTCTGCATACTTTGTGATATGATAAATCTGTAATTGACCAATGACTGTTCTGGATAAGGGCCAACCTACAGGCATATTAAGGCTGTGTATGTAAATTCTCTATCTTAAAATACATTTCACAACACCTACATCATCAGACTTATCATTGTAGGCCAAAGGAGGCATAAGTAAATAAAAGATTAAACATATTTATCACAGAGTAAGTTATTAAACAACGTGAAGAATTAAAAAAATATAATTACAAAGACTGTAAGGGGGCTTTAAACTCTGAATAATGTCATTGTCCCTGCCGTTTACTGTCCTAGACATTTGATACTATTTAATACCATGCTGGCCTGTTATTGAAGATGTCAGAGAGCAGAATTGGGGGTCAAATTAAAAGGCAGTCTATTCCGGAAGTGATCTGATTAAACCGTTTAAAACAAACTCCTTTCCTTTAAACAAACAGCTTCGAATTGCCCATTTTTTCCGAAGCTCGTTAAAAACTGTGGCCAATTTTTGAAACGACTCAACAGGACTTTGGGTATACCCAGGACCTCAGACAGTCGTCTTAAGGGTACTCATCCCTGTCCTGTAGCTGTCTTTACATCCAGCTGGAGCCGGTGGTCAGATAACCCCACGCTCCCCAGGACATCTCTGGTCTGCCACCCTGCCGAGTAGCACGGGCCCAGGGAGGGGGGGGGGGACGTGGCCTGGCCCATCCATTATTAATATGCTAATGCGGTGCTGCTGTGACACGCCAGGCCAGTTCTTATCAGCTGAAGGTCACCGTGGCCCCATGTCCACGCTGAGATGGGCCGCCTCCAAAATGGCACCCTATCGCCCTACGTGGAGCACTACTCCTGACCAGAGACCGGTGGCGTTTGGGAGGCATTCGCCCGCCCTGGAGAGGAAACAGTCAACACCAGATAAAGGGCCTGTTTGGCTTCTTCTCTTATGACTCTGCTGCTTACGTGATTTGAAATGAAAGAGAAATGCTGATGTGAGTTTGAGCTGGGTGGTTCCAGATAGGGAGATAGATATACTAGCTCCGGGTCTCTCGGTTATCTTCCGATAAGGTTCCCTCTTCATAGCTGTGTGCCCTGAGTGGGACGGCACAGCGTGGGGCAGACTGGATCCTGTCACGGCTGTCTGTTAGCAGGTCGCTGGCCCGTCGCTAATCACAGGCAGCCTGGTTTAACCAGACTGAACACTGTGGGAAACACAGGTGAGTCAGTTAGACTGCCAGGCTAGCTCCCAGGAAGGTTGTGCTGGATTAGAAGTAGCAGGTGTACACAACAGAACGGGATGGAACAGCAATAACGCAAGAGCCAGACTCTAGTCACAACTAATGAACTGAGAAGATAGAAGATAAACACAGAGAGGGCTGCTCTATTAATTATTGTACTGTGCAGTGTCTGTCTAGTAGCCATTAGCAGGGAATAATATTTATTTATGAATGTGAAAACTGGATGGCACATTTGCGGATAATTTATAATTGTTGTGCTGCTGAGGACACTCAAATCTTTCCAGAACGTGGTCTGGGTTTCACTCATGACTGACTCAGGTGAAGCTATGATGTGCAGAGCATCCTGCTGGTGTGAAAAGAAGAAGTGTTTTTAAAGGAAAATTGTACTTTAAACCTGATGTAATGTATGAAATCATGAATACACTTTCAAACCTTTTTAAAGGAAAATTGTACTTTAAACCTGATGTAATGTGTGAGAGAAATCGGCTTAGCCCAGGGTCCAAAGGTCAAATACAATGTCACGTGACAAACATGAAAATGCACTTGACGAATCGAAGGCCTCTAATGGCATTCTAATTTGTGAGAAAGCCCTCAAAGCATTTTGATAGAATTTGCCATCTCATTTTTGCGTTCTCTGCTACCATCTTTGCACAACCCCTCCCCAGTCAAAGTCCTTTCCTTTAATCAAGTTGCAGGAGAGACAGAGCGAGGTTTGCACTGGGGGCTCGGAGGTTGCAGATGGCTGCTTTACTCCAGAATGTTCAAGCTTGACTGACCCATTTCATCAGCTCTGTCAAAGCCTTGCACTGATACATGTTGACAACATTTAATCTTAAAAATTGAAAGAAATGAATTAATATGCAAATTCCATCAGCTTTGTAATAAAAATGTCCTTGAAAAAACGGAGAACACCACCCCAGAGGAATAGTGTGAATTATCCGGGCTCCGTTGTTCTTTAAGTTAGTCTGAGGTACACAAGTCCACCAGGAAATCAGTGCGAATCTGACTGGGAAATAATTATGATGGAAGAACAAAACACTAGCAGGTTGAATAAATGGAACAACATGGGAAAAGACCTGCTAGTCTTTGTTATTCACTTTGAATTAATAGGATTAGTTTTCCTTTCAGATCCATATACACCTAAAAACCAACACCTCCCTATCATACCACAGTGTGTGTGTATGTGTGCGTGTGTGTATGTGTGCGTGTGTGTATGTGAGATAGAGAGGAGAGTAAGTGCATTGCACACATACAATTAACATTTTAGGCAAGTGCATGGAAGACGCTGTGGGGAAAAAGAGACATTTTCTCATTCTTCATGAGCGCCAACAGTCTGTAGGGACAGAATCTTACAAGACAAAGATTACCCATACAAAGGAAGCAGGTAGCTACAACCAGTCCTCAAGTGGAATTAGCTGAACTATGGGACCTAATTATCTGTGGAGAACCAATATACAGCTAAGGAAAGAAACTTTGCTGTTTGAAGGACAAATGATTCATTAAAAAGAACACCTCACCAAAGTTCTGATCTGTGGACAAACGAACTGCTGTGGGGAAACCCTCTGTGGAATGACGACCATTGACTAATAACATTCAGCGGTTCCCGTCTGCAGGGATGATAACCAGCAAGTGAGGCCTGGGACAACGTGGACAAAGGAAGGTATTAACAATACCAGACAGAAGGTCACAACGACCTTGTTCACCAGAATACAGACACCATTACAGTGCACTACTCCCAAAAGATCACTTTCCATTTTAACAACTGTCTTTCGGTCCATATATTACCATGACATTTGATATCTTACTGCTTTGTACTTCACTATGCAGGTGAGGCTAGCCAGATCACAGAGTTTCTCAGTAGTTAAATGTGATTTCTCTTCTCACTGAACAGACAGATGTGTATTATTAATGCGTGTTTATGTTGGAAACTCTTTGCTTTACAGCATGCCTTTGTTCCCCTACTTTTAATGGGCTTTTGAAGACTACACCGATTAGGGTTGAAGAGAGAGACAGGGCGAAGGGCTAGGTAGTAGGGGTGTGTCCCAAATGGCCACCTATTTCCTATTTAGTGTACTCATTCAAAATAGTGTACTATATAGGCAAGGGGGGCATTTGGGAGCCGGTGGGTGTTGAGTGTTTGCTGCAGTAGGTAGTTCCCCAATCTGGCCCTGTGTTCTGTATGAGACGCCGTGCATCATTCCGGTCCTATGGGAACAGACGCCACACCGTCCTATAATTATTAATATTGACATCCTATGTAGATATTGTCAGTCTCTCCGATGGGAAATATTCAGATTCCATTAGATAAAGAGACGCTTTGAAATCATTTCTAAGCCATTCAAATTTGTTCTGAATTCGTCAAATGTCTGAGAAACAAAACGCAAGCGGCCTGAGAATTTGCTAGTATTAATGTAGGAGTACCGGGAATGGATACGTTTCAGCATCACAAACGACAATCGTATGATTCTAGCATATAAATATTTGTTACTGTTGACACTTCGCTCCATCCTGAGCCTGTACATGCAAACAGCACAAAAAACTGTGTGTGGTCATTTACACTATGATTAATAATACATATTACATCGGCTATTGCAACCTAAAATTGACGGTACGTCTGAACTAGGGCGTAATATTTTCAGTGTAAAAAGGGTGGATGAAGTCTTACTTAAAACTTTGCTGCAAGATTTTGAAAAGCGTTGACGTGTGTCATCTCTGTTTGAAGAGGGTCACTTACCGCTCCTTCCCTCTCGTCCGCCTCCTTCCCTCTGCACTCCATCTCATCACACACCCCTCTCCTCTTATCCCGCTGCCTCCTTCCCTGTCCTCACCCCCTACTCCTCGCTCCCTCTATCGTTCTATTCCCCTTTCTTTCCCTTCTCCTTCTTCATCCCCTCACCTCCCCTCCCTCCTTCTCTCCCCCAAACTCTCCGTTCGTCTCCGTGAACTATCTCCCCGGCAACCCGGGGAAGATCAGAGCAGCTGTAAAATAATGAAAAATGTGCCATCCTTGTGGGTTAGTGGTTGTGCACACACACCTTTGCCCAAGCATTCATCATTTGCCAGGTATTGTCAGTGAAAGTTTAATTGCATAAACACTCTGTAACTGTCCTGTCATATTTCTTGTCAGCCTGGATTCTCTCTCTGGGCTCACTATCTCACAAAACTATAATTGAATTGCTACCGAATCACACCGGGGCTGAAGGGAGGGGGGTGGGGGGGTGGGGGGCTTATGAATAGAATGTGTTTCCTATCAGCAGGTTTGACAAATTGTGTCACGAGGAAAAGCAGGAGCGATAATTTCCCAGTTTATTGGAAGAAGACCTGTTTGCTGTTTGCTCTTATCTACCACTGCCCTTATAAGCACCTAGTTAAACCAAAATATATATATAAAATGTAGGCCCAACAAACCGAAAGTCAGCTGGGAGAGAGGGCCGTATAAATAGCACACAGTGCTTCAAATAAATCCAATATTTCCTTCTGTGAATGATCTAAAAGATGTATTTAAAAGGGAAAAGAGTCCGATTGCAGCAGCTCCTTTCTATGAATAAACGCCTGAGAAACACAGTGACCCATCTTGCTTATAAGAGCTAAACAGAATACATTTCTAACCAGTTAGACAGAGACATTCAGACATCCCAATATTTCATGTCTGATAAGCTAACACTCAGTGAGCAGTCGGAAGCGGAGACGAGCAATAGGACTGTAATTTGTTTGTGTTTTCTGTCAACAGGCTTGGTATTTGATATTCCACCCTCTGCGTATATTCAAAGGGACATGGTTTGTCATTTCCACAAACTGGAAAAAGAACTCAATTGCTTTTTTAAACAATGCAAGGCAGAGTGACTGCAAAGGCTACAATTCTCTGTTCCCTTTCTCTTCCTGGAGGGTATATCTACTCCTGAACCTCTGTTCCCTGGTTACTGGCAAAAAATGACAAGAGTGTTTTTTGTGTCCCTTTGATATTTTTTGTGGAAATTGTGCATTGCATTCGAAAAGCCTGTTATATTAAATTAAGTGTACTTTAATATAGAACATATGGAAATGTGATTCTATCATTTATAAAAGACGTAAAGTTGAAGTGACAAAAACAATCATGTTGACAAGTACTTCTGGGCACTTACTCCCAACAGTAATTTCAAACTATTTTTATTAATTTCATGTTCACAGCTGGGAGTAGTAATCCATCGTCTCTTGGGTCAACTCAGTTACATAAACGGAACTCCTGTTTGAATATACTGAAATGATCCCTTTAATTTCCTTTTTCTCACAATAAACATCTCATTGTCAAATCATATGTGAAATCAGGTGATGGCAGAATCATCCACCCCTTATAGTCCAATTTGTTTCTTTATCAAGCACTGTAGTCATTTAGTGACAGCATTTACTGTATTCAGTTACTGTAGCCGCTTACTGCAGTCATTTATTGTAGTCATTCTTGGAATGGGAATACATTAAGATTGTACACATGCTCATTATGAAACATTATACAGGTTAAGTGAAATTAGCTTGTCTGCCGAGGGCTTGTGTCAAAGTATCTCAGAACAGGTCCCCTGTAGGAAATCTTCATGAAACTATTTTAAAGGTGGAGAAACAACCCACCTCAGAGTAGGTTCTAGAACAATTCTAATGGACTAAAATTGATTACATCTTGTAATTAGAACAACATTGGGATCATGCTTGTTGATCTGGTTGCAAATGATGGGGAATAACGAATTGGATTTTTACCTAATGGAACATTAGCAATAGTGTTAAAAGCAGAGTGACTAGCACCCTACATCTGTAAAGAGATGCTACAACCAAACAAAAGATTTACGTAAATCCCAAAACATTACAGTTAATCCACCAAGGAATGGCTCAAAAATAAAGAAATGTAGAGTTCTGGAATGGCCAAGTCAAATATCACACTGAAAGAATTCTGCATGGAGCAGTGGGAAAACCTTTACTCCCAGTCAATGTCAGAGACGGGTAGACAGTCATAGGAAACATCTTTATTGAGGGTATTTCAGCCAAAGGGGGCAATACCAGCTATGAGGGAATAGGGTGTCCTACATTTTACCCCAGTAGGATATGGCATTTTTGTAAAGATTTTGTTAAATAAATTATATCAAGGGTAAAATGTAATTGTTTTAGGTTCAAGTACATCACCTTTATCTATAGATATTATCCATATTTCTTAAAAAATAACTAAATATTTCATAGGGTGACCTAATTTTTCCACATCCAAGAGATGTGGATGTATGGTGTATATGGCTGTAAATAGCCCAACCACACCATATATCTGTAAGCAGATGCTGTAAATAGCCCAACCACACCATATATCTGTAAGCAGATGCTGTAAATAGCCCAACCACACCATATATCTGTAAGCAGATGATGTAAATAGCCCAACCACACCATATATCTGTAAGCAGATGCTGTAAATAGCCCAACCACACCATATATCTGTAAGCAGATGCTGTAAATACCCAAACCACACCATATATCTTAAAATAGTCCCTAAATACTGGGCTCCAAAGGGATACCTTGAATTAACATGACATACAATAATGAAATAAGTGAAAAAAAAATGAAATAATTTGTTAGCCTAGTGGTGCATTAGGCCAAATTTAAATCAATGTCAAAAGTGCAATACTCACTTTTGCATGTAGGTATAGATAGGCGGATCATATAGAATGATGAAAACATTCAACTGGAAAGCAGTTGCCTGTCTACGGCTCTGGAACTGCTGTCTTTCTGACCCTTTACATGTACAGACCACTGCTGCTTACTCATACCAGCAACTAAGTAGTGAGGACAGCACATCAGATATCCTCAGTGTAGCTGACTAGGTTGCTAAAGAGGCTTCAGGAATAGCTTTCAATGTCATCCATAAGGGTTACAGTACCATTTACTAGTATAAGAAGCATTCAGGATACAACAATTATGTGACAATGCTCAAAGCAATGAAGATTACGGAACACTGCTTTGTCTACGTGTGAAAGGCATCCCATTATATAAACAGGAGGGTCTAAAGTCCTCGCGGAGTATCATCATTCTCCACATTCAGAAAGCTCAACTCCAAAGTGGCTTTTCCTCCTGTGTGAAAACATGTGGCGGCTTTATCAAAAGCCTTTCCCACAAAGCACTGCAGCGCTCCCTCTCCGGCTTCACTGCATGGGAACAGAACATTGTGGTAATGCTTCGCGTCTACAACACTAGGCTGATAAAAAGACTTTTCTGACAACCTTATCAGTCAAATAAGCTTAAATAAAACTGGCTTCTAATAGCCTGGAGACTGCTTGATCCTGCCTTTGTCTTTCAAAGCCCTGATGCCTTCCTTCTCCAGTGATCTGGTACTTTCCTCGTGACAGAATATTCAATCTTTTAGGCCAGCAAAGCTGTCATTAGTTTCTTTGTTCCTGTTTAGGGATTGTTTTGCGTATGTAGCCACACTGTGCCCGAGTGGTTTGATCAAGGCAGGGAGCCGCTCCCAGTACTACGAGAAGCTCTGCTAAAACGAACAGCCTTTACTTTTGGAGGGATTTGAGCAGACACCATTGTCTTCATGTACAGTCAACAAGCTGTCAGGGGTATTCATCGTGCCTAGACACTCTAGATAATGCTAAGTAATTGGGTGCACCTGCAACCTGCATAATTACGCCACAGCATTTCGGCTTTCAGACAAACGGCATCTCAACACCTTCCCTGTTTGACATTGATCTGCGTTTAGAATTAATATTTATAATTGAGCACTGTTTCTGCCTAAAAAAAGTGCTAGTCTTTTAAAAGGTGTAGCAAAGTAAAATTTAGAAGAGAATCATTTGATGAATAACACAAACATAATAATAAATGTTAATTTACCAAATTCACACTAAATTCTGATCTATAATTGGGCATTTTAAGTTAACCTAAAGCTATTTGAATACCATAAAAACCAATACATTCAGTTTTTTGGTTTGGTAAAATAGTTGATAATGAAAAATGTGATCCAAGACATGTTGGAAGCCACATAATGGCTAGCTTTGATTGAAAGCTTTGATTATTTTGTATTAATATTTGTAAATCAAGTAACGCTATAGCAAACTATTTACGGCTAAAGTTAGACCTCTGGAATAAATGAAAACATCAGATGATTAAAAAACATTTGTCTTAGCGATGGAGGGAGCAGAATTGGCTTTCATTTAGGATGCATAGTTCATCAACACCCCCACAGACGCTTTGACAGAGAATCTATCTGATGAACTGACAGGTACTTTCATAATTGCCAGGTTACAAAGGACTTTCCCCCAAACAAACAGAGTGCATACAGGTACTGTATTAGGAATTATAACTTGTTAGGAGCTTCGTGAACGTTGAATTATGAAAACATGACAAGTAAAACATTGTTGGAAAAAACTATCACAATTTAGTTCTATTTATAGTAGAGGAAAGAGTAGCCCTGACCTCTGAACAGTGCCATAGCACAGTGTACAGCTGTGCCCCAAATGTCACCCTGTCCTCTCATTGAGAACCACCCAAAAGAAAAGAAAATACTAAATCCAGAAATCTTTCTCACAGTCATGTTTCAAATAATAAATATTGGACAACACATATCATATTTCCCAAGGAGCATACAAGACCCATTTCCCTATTTTCATTGGCATTTCCATTCTAAGAAGCATAAGCTCTGTGATGCTTGGAAAACTGACTATCTATAGATAACACGGGAACATCACAACAAGAGCTGATGTTTTTTTAATTGAATACATCATTGTACCGACGGAGAGACAGATGGAGAAAAGGCTTGGATTTGCATTCTTAATCGGAGGGGGACGTGAGCGGGAATAACCCATGATGTTTGATGCTGCGGGGGAAGCTTTGCGAAGATCTGCTGTCACCAGCCCCATCATATTAAACGTCACAGTTCTTCAACATAACCCATGTATGTCTGGGATATGTACACTTCACATCTACAGTAGCCCGTTGAACACGTTGTACTTTCCGTCTGTATCCCCAAAACTCCCATGTGGACAGTTCATCTAAAGAAGAGCCATTTACCCAGGAGACCATACAGAGGACGCTTTGCCAGATACCAATCTGTGACAGCTGCCCCTTGCAGGAGTATCACATGCGAGCGCTCGTGACCCCGACACAGGCAACCTGCGACCCCTTCTGCCCCAGCCTCCATGCTCCACTCTAACGCCCGTCAGCCTGGTGGCAGATCAGCCCTCGGGCTTCTCTGAAGACTACCTCTCTGGCTGACTGTGGCCTGGAGCAAAAGTGAGGGTGAGTGTGTGTGTGTGTGTGTGCGCTAGTCTATCAGCCAGGACTTCATCCCTCTCCAAATCCCCCCAGCCTCCCCCTCTAGGTGAGCCATTTAGAGAAGATACTAGCTGACAGGGACATAGTCCAATATCCCCAAACTGTTCATTTATTGGGAACGGTATCAAAATCCTTTTATAGATGGTTTGCTAATACTTCATTAAGTTGCAGTGTGGATCCTAGACTAGCTAAAACCAAGTCCTTGACTTTTGTCTGGAAAGGCTGCTTTGATATGCCAGGAAGAAGGCTGGAAAATAAAGGGCCTATGCAGACTTTTTGGATATCCACATTTGGAAATGCTGATTTGATGATGCATTTTATTTTGTCCATTGGACCGTTTTTTTTTTAAATACAGTACTTGTTTTGGTAGATGCAGTGATCAGCAGAACACCCTTATAGCAATGGAAACAATTTGTTAATGTAATAGTAACCTAATAAAAATGTTACCCCTTTATTGTTTATGTAACAGTAATCTAATATAAATTATCCCACTTTGTTGTTGTAATAGTAACCTAATACAAATGTAAAAGAAAATGTGTATGTGTAATATTAACCTAATAACAAATTTAACACTTTGTTGTTTATGTAATAGTAACCTAATAAATATGATACCACTTTGTTGTTTATGTAATATTAACCTAATAATAATTTAACAACATGTTGGGTAATCATATTTTGACAAAGGCGGAAAACACATTTTTAAAGTAAGTCAAATATATTATGCTACAGATGTTTGTGCAAACTCCTATGAATGTAAAATTCATAAGTCACTTTTGTTTAGAAATGAAACAACTCCACAAAACAACCCAGTGGTCCATGTTTAAAATACCAGACTAATATAGCTTGCCGAGATAGCAATGAAAGACATCTACAAACCAGGAAGCATTGTCTATGGGAACCAATTAAGTGTACAGCCTCCTTTTGTGACCAGTGAGGAACAGGTCTTTGCTGTGTAGTCACATGGTTGTGTCAGACAAGCTATTCGACTACATACCATCAGCATACCATACCATCAGCATACCATACCATCAGCATACCATACCATCAGCATACCATACCATCAGCATACCATATCATCAGCATACCATATCATCAGCATAGCATACCATCAGAATACCATACCATCAGCATAGCATACCATCAGAATACCATACCATCAGCATACCATATCATCAGAATACCATATCATCAGCATACCATATGATCAGAATACAATTTAATCAGCATACTATACCATCATCATACAATTTAATTGGAATACCACATCATCAACATACCATATCATCAGCATACCATACTATCAGCATACCATATCATCAAGACACCATACCATCAGCATACCATATCATCAGCATACCATACCATCAACATACCATATCATCAGCATACCATACCATCAACATAACATATCATCAGCATACCATATCATCAGCATACCATACCATCAACATACCATACCATCAGCATACCATACCATCAACATACCATATCATCAGCATACCATATCATCAGCATACCATACCATCAGCATACCATATCATCAGCATACCAACCCATCATAACTCTAGTGTATCGGTCCTAGCACACACCCACCCACACAAGTCAGAACCAGTGACTGATCTTTGTGGTCCAATATGATTCTGGTTGAAGTTGTAATTAAAACCTCTACATGATGGAATGAATGAGGAGGTTGAGGGGGTGTGTTTCACATCAGAGCTGTGAGCTTTCATGATGGCACTCAACTTCTTCATTATTCTAACTTATTCATGGCCCATTGTAAACAGTACGTCTTAGTAAAAGAAAAGTAATTAGAAAAGTCTAATAATAATTGTCTATGATTGGCTATTGTGTACTTAAAGAAATCCAATTAAACTCTGAGAACCAGACGTTTTAAAATGAACAGTTTTTGCTTTCGTGTACTGTCAAAATTTAGATTTATAATAACTGGACTGAACTTTTTAAATTTTTCAAGTTCTTATTTTTGTATATTCTTGTTAAACTAGTTTAACAATGTATTAACACAAGGAGTTCATAATTTAAAGAAAATCCATAATAATTAAGGTCAGAATTTTCCAGATCAGTGTGTGTAGTTTTATTCTTTCTGCATATGCTAAGGTGCAGAAGCCTGCATAACAGAACACAGGTCTGGTATGTATGTGTGTGTGTGTGTGTAGAAGGGAAGGATAGAGGCTTGCTCTGGCTTGACAAGGGTAGATTCCTGGGCTCTTGGCAAAGAGCTCCATTTGCATTTAAAATGTCACATGCAGCAGACACCTGTAAATGGTTAGAGAAGAATCCACACAAACCAAAGGGATAGCCTACTGGGAGAGGACTTAACCCAGTCCACACACACATACACACACATGTTGGTTTTACTATTAAAGAGAGGACTGGCAATTTAGTACCATTAAAAAGTAGATTTTTCCAGACCTTAACCCTAACTATTCCCAAAACGTGAAGCAATAGTTCACAGTAATTACAAAGATGTGCATAGGTGTCCTTAATCTGTTAGCAGTATATGGAAAAATAGTATGACAGGAATCCTTGCTTTGGTTTCTTTTGGTAGCCTTTTAGCATTTGTGGCAAAAATCCCATCCAAGACTTATATTAGAATTTTTTGTGGATCATATCCAAATCATCCAAAAGTATTTGAAATGTACTGTGAAGCTTAACAAAGACCCTTAAGTTAAAGCATGCCATGCAATTATACTATCTGTACCATGAATATGTGACATTGGTGAAACAAATGCCATTAAATTAATGTTGCCAATATAAGCCTTCTTCATGCATCATGTTATAATCACCTTTGTTGAGCCTCACAATCTTTTTGAGATAATTATGAACAATTTTGACAAGATGTGCAAACTTCAGTAGGATTTGTGCCACAAATGCTAAAATGCTAACAAAAAAACATGCTGGAGAACTAAACCAAAACATGGATTCCTATAAAATCTTGTCAAAAGACTGCTTACAGGGTAAGGAAACCAATGTTTTGCTATTTGACACTTCATGATTTATTACAGTAAAACACACATGCACTCTTCAACAAATACCACACACTGCCTAACACACACACAACCACACATACCCTCTTCAACAAATACCACACACTGCCTAACACACACACAACCACACATACACTCTTCAACAAATACCACACACTGCCTAACACACACACAACCACACATGCACTCTTCAACAAATACCACACACTGCCTAACACACACA
>JACXGK010012368.1:0-14487 GCA_016801125.1 Novumbra hubbsi | reverse complement strand
GGGGTACTGAACCGATGCACTGCCGGTTACTCCTCCAGGCCCACACACAGCCTACCGATAGATAAGGCCACTACCCACTACATCATGACCATCCTGGGCTGCCTGTTGGGCATGGTCATCGTACTGGGGTACTGAACCGATGCACTTACCTTTATTTTTCTGATCTTTTCCTGTAGCTTCGTGTTCCACTGCCTCAGGAAGAAGAGACTCCGGGATGAGAAAAACAAGAAGGTAGAATTGGAACACTGGGCATCAATTTGGACAACATTCACTATTCTATTCCGCTTTATTCCTCTATTCTATTCCACTCCATTTTATTCTAGTGTACTCTATTCCACTGTTCTATTCTATTTTGCTCTATTCCACTCCGTACTATTCTATTTTTCTCTGTTCCACTCAGTTCTATTTCGGTTCTGTTCTCAGATGGGAAAGATCCAGAAGAGCTTGATGGAGCTGAAATATGGAGCAGACCTCGAGGCTGGAGGAGGACACGGAGGAGGGGTGTCGATCTCTCAACTATCCCAGAAACAGATGCTCTCGAGCGGGGAGAGTCTGACCAGGATGCCCTACCTCCCCCAGGGCGCAGAGATGGATCAGGAGTTCATCGGTACCCCAAAAGCGGCGAAGGGGAATTACATGGAGGTACGGGGAAACGTTGACCCCCTGGACCGGAGAGAGAGAGAGAGGGAGAGGGAACGGGAGCGAGAGAGGGAACGGGACAGAGAGAGGGAACGGGAGTGTATCTTACCACAAGGCAACACACAGGTAAGCTAGTGGCTGCCCTCTCCTCCAGCCCATCCATATGCATGTACGTTACAGAAGAGGATGACTGCCGTGCTGGAGTCTAATGTGGATGAGGTCCGCCCCCCTCCTCCTCTTCCTCCTCCCCCTCAAGTTCTTCTTAACCTCTCTCCTCTTCCTCTGTCTCCTCCTCAGGGTTCAGTAGCGGAGATCTCGACCATAGCCAAAGAGGTGGACAAGGTGAATCAGATCATTAATAACTGCATTGACGCCCTGAAATCCGAGTCCACGTCCTTCCAGGGGGTAAAGTCAGGCTCCGTGTCCATGGTTGAACCCCAGCTGGTGCTGATCTCAGAGCAGCCCCAGAGACAATCAGGCTTCCTGTCGCCCCAGTATAAAGGTAGCCCGTCTGTCCGCGCTGTGTGTCTGTTGTTGTCTATCTGTCCATCTCGGCTGGTCGGTTGTTCTCTGTTCGTCGGCCTCTGTTCTCTGGTGGCCTCTGTCTGTCCGTCAGTCTCTGTTCTCTGGTGGCCTCTGTCTGTCCGTCAGTCTCTGTTTCTCTGTTATTCTCTTGTCTGTCTGCACCGTCAGTGTGTCTGTTATTCTCTGTCTGTCCGTCTGTCTCCATGTGTCTGTTGTTCTCTGTCTGTCCGTCTGTTTCTGTGTGTCTGTTGGTCACTATCTCTAATCTATGTAGTATTGGAGTTTATAATATATTTCCTGTGTTTCCCTGCAGTATAATTTAAATGACATTGTTGGACTGGATTTTTCTTCCTTCATTTTTCTCTGGCATTTTACGGACTATTGGACAGGAAAGATTGGAAAGATAAAGCAGGGAGTTTCTGCAGAGAGTGCAGTAGGTTGGACTCAAGCCGTACGCTCAGCGGAGACAGAGAGACCACCCTGGGCCACGCAATAATAATGTTTCTTCATGTTCTGAGTGTGCTTCACGGAGGCAGGACGGGCCAGTTTGTTTTGATCAAAATGGAGGGGAAATGAGGATATATTCATAAAACATCAGCCAGACCCAGGGATGCAATATTGTTTCTTTCTGCCGGGCAATTGCATGATGTCTGCATGCAAGACACGCCAGAACGGCTTCGGAAGATGTGTTTTCTTTAAATGGTCCGGGTACTCCAAACTCCATCCTGACCCGAATCTGCTCAAAAGATTCATAAACGATTCCCAACACAAGGAACTGAGCTCGAGCGAGACAAGACAACGGATGTGTGTGTTGCCGTTCAGGGGCGTGTAGACTGTCTGTCTGCTTCTGTCTCTGTCTGCTTCTGTCTGCCTCTGTCTGCCTCTGTCTGCCTCTGTCTGCCTCTGTCTGCCTCTGTCTGTCCGTTCTTCAAACATTGATTTGGGGGGAACTATCAAGCACTGTTGTAAACGTAATGCCTCCCGGCCGTGGGGGACCGGCCCTGACTTCCAGGAGGCTACCACCACCCTCTCCAGAGGCACCACAGCATGGAGGCGTCCTCCCAGCGGCCCCCCACCCCCTCTGGGTCGGGTCGGTCACCGCGCTCGCTCCGCCCGGACGGGTCCTACCGGGGAGCTTCCGAAGCCAAGTACATTGAGAAGACGTCGCCGACCAGACCCGGTACCCCCGGGGGGGCGGTCCTCACGGCCCCCCCCGACGCAGCCATCCTGAGGGCCGAGGCACAGAAGGTACTCCCCCCCCACTCCCCCCCCCGTGTGTGTCGTCAAGAGTAATTAAGCGGGTGTTGTAGCCCCGCACCATAACTGTGTTTGTTTATATTTCTTTTAATTTACTCATTAAAAATGGATGTCTCTGCTAATTCACACTAATGTGAAACCGTCATTTGTATGGATGAATATTATAAAATATGACACTAAAATGTCTGAAGGTAAATATTTTGTAAGCTGACGTGAAACCCCATCACTCATCATCCTTCCGTCCATCACTCATCATCCTTCCGTCCATCACTCATCATCCATCCCTTTCATCACACTCCATGCATCACTCATCACCGTTCCATCCATCACTCATCATCCTTCCATCCATCACTCCCCACCCTTTCATCATTACAAACCATCCATTGCTCTTCCCTCGCCCACAATGCATCACTCATCACCGTTCCATCCATCACTCATCATCCTTCCGTCCATCACTCATCATCCATCCCTTTCATCACACACCATGCATCATTCATCACCGTTCCATCCATCACTCATCATCCTTCCATCCATCACTCCCCCCCCTTTCATCATTATTAACCATCATTCCAATTATTTTCTAATTCTAATTTTCAAAAACTCATTCAATCGGGTCAGCATGCTGCTATTGAGCTTCCAAATAAACACACAGCCGGTCTCACTATCATCCGTCTGCTGTTCCTCCGTCTCCTAAGATCCGACAGTACGCAGAGCACCGCCACTCATACCCCACCTCCAAACACCCCGTCCCTGACCCGGAGGAACTGGAGGAGCTGAGGCCCTCCTCCATCCTGGAACCCCTGACGTTAGGGCGTCACCCCAGAGAACTGGGTAATGGACTGATTATGTCTTCGTTCGTCCTGTGACTGATGAATTGTCTCTGTCTACACATGATGGAATTAACAGAACGATTTCCCCACGGGGCCCAATAAATGTAATTATACAGGTGACTGTATTGTTTTATATTAACAGGTCGGTCCGTCAGTCCGATCGCTCGTTGCTTCTTTAATTTACTTGTTTGTTTGTTCGTTGATTGATGGATTTGTTATGGCAACACAGCTCCCAGGAGATGAATTAGAGTATATTATAATCCAGATTGTTTAAACTCTGAATGCTGATTGGATGAAAGTTGTGGTAATCATACTAAATCACACCCACTCATGCGTTATTGGCTAATTTCTTGGTTGATTCATTGTTTGATTAATGGAGAGGCACTTCAAGGAGCTAGTTGGCTAGCTTTACATTTTCTATGTTTGATTAACGGAGAGGCTCTTCAGAGACCTAAAACACGCTCTAAAAACAAAGGGTTCTTGGAGGATCCTTAGGTGGATCTATACAAACAAACTGTGGGTGAACCGCTGTCTTTTGTTCTTCAAAGATGTTCAAGAGTATTAAAAAGAAACCTCGCAAACATAACCCGAAATAAAGGTTCTTCACGGGGTTCTTTTAGAAACCATTTAAATGGGTTTCTTTCATGAAAGAGCGTATAGCTTTTTCCCAACAGTTGTAAATTAAAGAACCCCTAAAAGATCCTCCTGAAATCTTTACTTTACTCTTCCTAGAGTAAGTAATGGGCCAGTAACTAGCCCTGGGCTAAAAAGGTAAAGAAAACAATGTAATCCTAAATCGTTCTGGATAATAGCGTGTCTAAAATATATGTGTATTTTCCAAAATGTAAAGTGTGGTTATAGTGGCCGATGCACAAATGAAATACGCTTGATATACAACATGATTTCATTCCCCGTTTCAGCCTACACCCAACTGTCACCACAGTACCAGAACCTGAGCTACGAGTCCAGTCCAGAGTATTCCTGCACCCCGTCGCTAGGGATATGGGAGCGCTTTAAACTCCACCGGAAGAGGCACAAAGAGGAGGATTACGAGGAGGAGTACATGGCGGCGGGACACGCCCTGAGGAGGAGTCTGCAGGTGGCCAAGGATGAGGACCTCCACGACATTCTGGACTACTGGAAGGGTGTCTCAGCCCAGCAGAAGTCCTGATGGGCCGGGTCGGGTCCCGATGGGGCCAGGCCGGGTCGGGTCCCGATGGGGCCGGGTCGGGTCCCGATGGGGCTGGGTCGGGTCCCGATGGGACTGGGTCCTGATGGGGCTGGGTCCTGATGGGGCTGGGTCCTGATGGGGCTGGGCTGGGTCCTGATGGGGCTGGGCTGGGTCCTGATGGGGCTGGGTCCTGATGGGGCTGGGCTGGGTCCTGATGGGGCTGGGCTGGGTCCTGATGGGGCTGGGTCCTGATGGGGCTGGGTCCTGATGGGGCCGGGCTGGGTCCTGATGGGGCTGGGCCAACACTTAAAAGAGGGATTGCGGCAATATGGAGACGTGGCTGTATGGAGATACACACACACACCTACACCTACACACACACACATCAACACACAAACAAACACAAGCCTCTGCTTTTAAAAACATGGACCAAACTATTTAAAAAAAATAGAATGGATAACTTTATTGAGAAGAATGAGAGGTTAATATTATCACTCCCAGGCTCTTAAGTAGCTGTTTGTACTAAAACCAGATTTTGGATTAACACCAAAAAAAAACAAATAATTCATATTATATTTACTAGAAATCTCACAACGGTGAGTGAACGCCACTGTATGTGCCAAATCCACATGGGCTGAATTCCAAACTGTACCTTCCCACTTTAATAGTGCACAACTTTTTGGACAAAAGTCAGTAGTGGTGCACTCTAACGGGAATAGGGATGTGTTTGGGATGCAGCCCTGGGAGAACTGTAGGACTTTACACTGTATTAACCTTTCTCCTCATCACTTCTTTTTTAGGTATACATATATATATATATATATATATATATATATGTATAAATACATATATAAAGACCAAAAAAAAGTAACTATATTATTCTAAATATTATTATCATCCTTATTATTTGGATATCGCATGGCTCCGTCCTGTGACAGTGACTGTTGTTGTGACTTTCGAGAAGAAGAAAAACAAAATGGCCGCCAATCAACATTGTTACAAGATGGCGGTAAATGGACAACCTCAACTTAGACACATTTTCAATAGTTTTTACAGGATGACTGCTCTTTCTCATTTCCTTAAGGAACACTGTTTTCTTCACTAATTCATATTTCAGAGGGGACCTTTATTCTGAAACTGAAAAAGGGTGATGAACTTGTACAGAAGAGAAAAATCTCTATATTTGCAGGAAAAGACGTCTTGTTAGTAAGTCGGTAAGACATTTAATTTGTTTCTACAAAGGGGTTTCAAAAACCTTACAGACTTTGAGACTTTGAGAGACCAACTCCAAACTGACCAGAAGTACGTTTTTGATTTTGAAATCCAACCAATCTCTAATGAATGTCTTTAAATCCCTAAAGTGGATGATTACTGCACTGTTCAAAATCACAAAACGACTCACAAATGACTTAACTCTAGAAACGTCCTCCTTGAAAACATTGTAGCCTACAACACAAGATTTCAGTAGGGTTTTTTTTACCCAGAATTCCTCTATCTATCCTTCTTGTCCTTTCTCTCCCCCCCTTCTCAAGCCTCTCCTCTTCCTCAGTTGAGTTCAATTTTGCCATAATCCCAACTCACATGGCACAAGATGAACCGACAGACCGACCCACCGACCAACCCCCCCCCCAACCCAATCATTCTATGACCAAAGTGCTGTGGTAGCAAAAACTCACGAGCCGTCCTTAGACTCCAGCCAATCGCCATATATCATAGGGGGTCTCCAACTTTTCAGCGAACCCAATGGGGCAGCGGTTCTGTCACACACAATAAGCTGTCATTACGTATCTCACCGATATATCAGATACAGTGGACTCACAGAGGGGGCGACCACCGCGGCCCCGCTGCGCAGCTATTGGCTTAAAGAACTTAACCCTCACCTGGCAGTTGATGGACCCTTCAAAGGCCGGATGCTTAAAACATTCAGTTTTTTTTATAATTGCGGCCAGGTGGGGAACAACTAGTGGTGGTGGTAGTAGGTTCTCCGCTACTTAATTAATTAGTTCGCTCCGAAAAGTATTCAACGCAGTTTTTCAGAAATCATACAGCAGTACTGTTAGCATGTTAAGGACCGGGGACGTTTCAGGGATATGAGAAGATGTGCCTATCTGAGAGCCAGAAGAAAAGAGTAGCTTCAATCATGTTATCCCTTTCTGAAGTAGCTCTCATGCTAGAAACGTTTGGAGACTCCCTGCCACACACACACACACTAATCATGGTGGATTATCAAGCTTTGCATTTGTCAATTTGTGCAGTTCATTTTGTTTAGAGTAGTTGTGCAGCCATCCGAGGATCTGCTGGTTTCAATAGATACCAGGGAATTGGAGTCAAGTGCACAAGGGCAGAACCCAGGGCAGAACCCAAAGTAGAACCCAGGGCAGAACCCAAAGTAGAACCCAGGGCAGAACACAAGGCAGAACCCAGGGCAGAACCCAAAGTAGAACCCAGGGCAGAACACAGGGCAGAACACAGGGCAGAACCGTACCCTGAGTCGGAGGTCCAGAGGCCACTGCCTCTACGTTCCCCCTGCCGTGCGTCCCGGGGCGGGGCGTTCCCTGATAGGGTGGAAAACCAGTAACAAAGCAGTAGAATAAATATGTGGGAACCTGTTCAGGATCCCCCCCCCCCCACAGACATACAAGGAATGAATGTATTTCTTCTTCAAGTATACGGCAGCTGTTCCTCTTCCAGCTGTAAGATACCGTTGTGTAATCCTCTCCTTTCTCCTCTTCTCTCTTTCTCTCTCTATTTCTCTCTGTCTATCTCCTGATGCTTCCTGTGATCATAGTACTCACATCTGTAACGGTCCTTCCTCCTTGTGAACTACATTCTACTGGGTCCTGGTATGGAGTAGCGCAAAGGAGGAGGTCACTGTTTGTGAATGATGCAGGGTTGTGAAACTCTGGTGATTTTCACTACATTTCCTGGTTTTCCAGGAAGTTGGAATTTTTTTGGAATGTCCCTTTACTGGCAGCCTAATTGTGATATTTAACTGATAAATGATTCATCTTTGAATTGAATAATTGTGATATTTAACTGATAATTGATTAATTATTATAATGAATTGAATAATTGGGCTAAAGATGAGAATTCTTTCTGCCGGTGTAAAGTCAGTTAATGGTTTTTGTTTCTGTGCTAAAAAGGCAAAAAAGAAACAGTGAAAGATGAAATATATAGGAACTGAACTGACAGACAATATTACCACTGTATATTGATCCGATCGCGATTGATTGATGTTAATTTGTTATTTGAACCGATCACGGTTGATTGATTGATGTTAATTTGTTATCTAATCTTGTTGTACTGCTGAAATCATTTAACCAACTCAACAGCCTTAATATTTTACAATTTATTTTCCAACGTTTTTGGGACAATGATTTGGACATTTTTCTTGTCATGTTTGAGTGGTTTTCTCGACCATATTTTTCTAAATGCTAGACGAAGATTCTTGTTGAAGCCTCACACAAAGCTTTTTCTTTAAACAACGGGTATATCTCCATTTCTGTAGAAGAGTGTACTTCATTTGTTGGTTAGACGATAGGTCTCTTTTGTTGCTTTTTTCTGAATAATGCGTATTGGTAGCAAGCCTTGGTCATCAGACGTACCTCTGGGATGCAGGAAGTAGAAACCCTTTGAGAACTAAGTGGATGAGAAGACGAAGAAGAGGAGGAGGGGTTTGCCGAGACAAAGTGCATTGTGGTAAAAAAAAAAAAAAGGATATAGACGAGAAGAGTGTTTCGTTCTACTGCTAGCGAGCAAAACCCCCAGTAGAGAGACACGACATCGCCACGATCTCTACGGACGTTCTGCCGCTAGCGAGCAAAACCCCCGGTAGAGAGACACGACATCGCCACGATCTCTACGGACGTTCTGCCGCTAGCGAGCAAAACCCCCGGTAGAGAGACACGACATCGCCACGATCTCTACGGACGTTCTGCCTCTAGCGAGCAAAACCCCCGGTAGAGAGACATGACATTGCCACGATCTCTACGGACGTTCTTCTTCTTGGTGACCTGTCAGAAGTTAACATGAGCACAATAAAATGTTTTCTTTTCCTTTCCCTATCTTCTACTTTTTTTTCTCTGCGTAAACGTATAGAGAGAGCGAGGAAGAGAGGTGAGGCCTTGATTTAATACAAACCGCATCACCGTAGAGAAAATGAGCTTGCAGACTGGCACAAGACCTTCATCTAATACTGGGGGGGGACCTTGATTCTTTTATAGGTAAAAGGGCGTGGTCACAGAGACATTTAGTGGATGAAAGCATTGGCAGGTATGAATGAGTCCCAGCCAGGGACAAAGAAAGATTAGGGTGGAGAGAGAGCTACATAGCGGAAGAGATCACTGATGAACCAAACAAATGGCCCCCTATTTTCCATAACAGTGCAACACTTTAATTATGGCCAATGGACTTCTAGGTCACTGCAAAGGGAATGGGGGGCCATTTGGAGAATGGCCCTGTTGTGCTTCTATGTTATCCAGTTAAAGCAGAGAGGTGCGCACACACACACACACACACAAGACTTGACTTTACACAAAGGTTACCCAGAGTTTATCGACATGAAAACACCTTTTCATACAAAGATTTGCTTCGAGGCAACATTTCAAAGTAATGTGTGTGTGTGTGTGTGTCTGTGTGTGTTTCCCAAATCCTTGTTGCATGTGCTGGAAATGCTACCGAACAGCAACAAAGGGCTTCATTACTCCTTATCTCAATCTGGTCTGAAATGCGGGTTTTCAGAGACACCGAGGGAGGTAGTGGGAGACGGGGAGAGACAGAAAAATGAGGAGTTTGTCTGGGTCTCCTTTATCTCTGGGTTATGTCCTCCATTTCTCCTTCCAGGTCTACTTTCCTTTTCTCTCATTTTCATCTTCTCTCCCTTCAATCACTCCCTCAACCCCTCCTCTGTCTTTCTCTCCCACCCCACCCCCCTCCCGTCACCTGGGTCGGAGGGTTCTGTCTGTCTCCATGGTTACACCATCACACCCCCGTCACCCCCCCGGTACTCACCCTCCCCTCTCTCATCCCCTCTCTCCCCTGTCCCGCTCCCTCTCCCTCTCATCCCCAGTCTCCCTCATCCCCCACTCCCCCTCTCCAGATCCTCCTCTTATCTTCCTCCCCGATCTCTCCGTCTCTCCTGTTCCTTAGGGCCCAACCCCCTGACCTACTGGGCTCAGGCGGCACCGCGCATGGGTTCAGTCATTAGCCGTGTTTAAAGCCTTGACATTAATGTTTGCTCCTTCCCGTCCGACCGGGATGACCCGATAACCGTCTGGGATTTGTAGCATCTGAACACGGCGGGTCTCTTATCGGTCCACTTTCTGTGCATTTTGGCCCGGTTCCCTGCCTCCCGCTGTATGCAGAGGATGCCTTGGGTCTTCCCTCACGACGGAAGCTGTATAAATCCACGGAAAACCGCAGTTTTGTACCTGCATGCTTAACACTTACGTTTGGTATCCGACCATTTCAAGTGGAATACTACTGCAAAAACTCCAAACCTGTCCTCTGCAATACAAAAAATATTCTTAAGATCTGTTCCACCCTTAACAATAATTAATAGAATTGATGGCAGAAGATTACAGAGTGAGCTACAAACTGAACCTCCAAATGGTACCATGAATTTATCCAAATGTGTCTTCACAGTTCTGGTCTGTACACATGTTTCCATACAGCCCTGGGTTGTCTTAACAGTAATTATAATATTGTGGTCCTGTTTTTTAAATATCCTTTAACATTGGTTTCTTGCTACGTTGGAGTTGACACCAGCTTTATGCTACTTTAGCTGCCAGCTCAGTGCTAACTGAGAAAAACACGTTGTCTTTCTTCACAACCATTCAGTGGATGCTCACTGTTTTACTCCCAATGACTTGAAACAATGGAAGGAGCATGTTAAGCAAATGCTGTGGCTTTATAAATAAAGTGTAGACCCACAAAATAGCCTGAAGAGTCTCTTGTATTGGAGGCCACATTGCATGTGGCTTCCCTTAATGTTTTCAGGAAGCTACACGCCTTTACGTGTCAATGTACATGTCGGCACTCTAATGCAGAGTGAACGGAGAACGCTCTGAGATTTATAACAGTAGAGTGTTTTAAAATGAAATAAAAATAAGCAACAACTTGTTTTGACCCCTTTTGTTTACAGACAATAATCAAAACCCCATTTGTTATCTATGTATATTTCTGAAGTACATTTGCCTCAGAGTATTACTCGGTGTGAAGGTGTTGCTAGCGGTGTGAAGGTGTTGCTAGCGGTGTGAAGGTGTTGCTAGCGGTGTGAAGGTGTTGCTAGCGGTGTGAAGGTGTTGCTAGCGGTGGACAATATAGATGAGTGGTTCGCCGTAGCCACATGCTACGCAGCGTCTCTCAGGATTGCGTGTGGCTCTCAGGAACGAGTGTCTCAGAGCACCTCAGGACGGAGTGGATAGAAAAACGTCCGTAACTGACACTGGGGGGACAAAGAACCGTGTCATGTTAACGTTGTTTTCCACACAGATTGTACAACACTTATTATATTATGTACGTTATTTTCCACACAAGATTGTACAACACTTATTATATTATGTATGTTGTTTTCCACACCGATTGTACAACACTTGTTATATTATGTATGTTATTTTCCAAACAGATTGTACAACACTTATTATATTATGTATGTTATTTTCCACACAGATTGTACAACACTTGTTATATTATGTATGTTATTTTTCACACATCTCCCTTGGTTTTTTTACTGAACGTCCTATCTTTTCTGAGGCATTTCAAACCTTGATTGCTTAAGATTTCCTTTTTTGTGTTAATTATCAAATCATTTAAAATACATAGCACCAATTAAAAATGTAAATATTGGTTGTGGAACACAGGATGTATTTTCCTGATGGGACCACAAACAAGATGAATCAAAATGTCACAAACATTTCAGAAAACCCCCTGTTCGGTTTGTGTTTGGCCAAGATCACTATCATTTTACATAGACACTTAATTCTTAGTAAAAGCACCTAAATTGTGCCTGGCATATTCTATTCTAATGTTTTCAACAGAACAAACATCTTATTTCAAATGGACTGTGTCAACTGAAAGATGTCAAGCCTTTGGATGTCTTTGTACTGCAAGGATTTCTGCACAAGGACAATTTTCCAATACGTCCGCCAGAACTAATCCCAATCGATTCACAGTGGGTTTTCTGACTGTCTAAACCTGCCAACAAATTATTCATTCAAAGCACCTGGTCTTCATGGATGTTTAAGAGAAAAAACATTTCTCTAGGGCCAGGATTGATGACCCATATCCAATATGGGGAAACATGACTCTTTCAACAAATCAAAAATCAGAAACGTTACGGATTAGTCAAAAGGGCAATTAGTGTCAAAAAAGTAAAAATGTGTCAATCCTAGCAGTGGCACATCCACACATGGGTTCTGCAACAGACCTTGCCGATTGGTGTCCATTGGTGTCATTGATGCATTGATGCATCAGACAAACTCATTAGCATGTTCCTAGGTGACCATGTGGGTGACCGCTTGGAGCTCCGCCTCCAGACGGAGCTGTCTGAGACGGATCTACGGCTAGAATGGCCGACCCGATAACCCACGTTCACACTTGACCTTCTGCAAAGTCTACACTCATGTTACTCGATACCCCATCTGACGATGCCTGACCTTGAAGACCTATGCGGAAAAATCAATTCAACAACTGAATTTCACACGCCTGCCGAAACAAACTACCAACAATACATCCACAGATCTAAAGTTTAACCTACGACCGCGAAACATTTAGTGGTCATCACCAATCACCATTAAAACAGGGCAGATTTGAAACTCGCCGTCAATTTAAGGACACATGTACAATTTTACGCTGCATCTTACCGTAAATAAGAGACAACCACGTAATCCACAGTCTTCTGATGAGAAAGCAATCTACTGTGTTTAATTTCATAGTGTATTAAAAAGAAGTTAAAGATTTGGATGTGGCTTTGCCAATCAATGGCAGTGGTGAGTAGCGACAATACTTACTACACACTACACCTGACTGATTCACCATCACAAGACAGCTACATTATGCATTGGATATATCCTGTGTTGTTTAGCCAAGCTGACAGCAGCTAGTTAGAACTACTATCATGAGCCTAGATAGCTAAGTGATATTGCTTAGATAAATCACAGTTTCATGAGATACTTGTCGAAATAGGCGCTGTCAACTTTCAAAGGTTCACTACATCAATGAATGTAGAAACGACAAAAACTTGAGTACTTCAGTCAGTTCAGGGGCAAATTCTACTACTGTGGCTGTAAACAAAATGCAGTCACTAACAGCACATCAGTCTCGGGTTTCAAACGCTGTCAGAAGGAGAGGCTAGTGTCAGTTGGATGTAACTGTTATATCTTTGCCATCTGTTGTACTTGGGGAATTCAGACCATTCAGCCAGTTCCCATGGCAGCAGAGCAGACCTCCGTGTGTTGTCTCTGGAACTGCTTGCATGTGGAGGTTCTCAAGAAGGTGGCAGGGGTTGTCTACATAATTGTAATCCAAATACAGCCTTACATTGGGATGCGCTCGGGTACCAACAGCTGTGTTTTTGGCACGACCCACTTGATAGATACAACAACACGCCTACACTAACCCTGCAGTAACAATATAAGATGACTGCCCTGTCCTGATCTCTAGGGTTTTACAGCCCTGCCGGGTTCAAACCAATCACAGCCGCGTGGAACCTTGTTCTGGCGTCTCCACTCCCGACTCCCTGCCGGTGAACAGGGTTCGCTACACGGTTCCAGGCTGCTTAATGTTCACCCAGGGCTCTCAATGTCTCGTTTCCATATAAGGTATCTATACCTTGTGTTGATCCTCCTGTGTAGCATCACCCAAGGGTTCTCAGTCAGAGACTAAACCCAGCCTGGGACTAACCTATGGGAAATCTCTGTGGGAATTTAGTTTTAGTCCTGGATTGGGTTCAGAGAGGTCACTCGGGTTCAGTTAACTAGGGTGTTGCGAGGTCACTATGGTTTGTGAGGTCACTAGGGTACAGTAGGCAATGTTTTAGCAATGTCAGTATGGTATAGTCATCTGCGGTTGATTGAGATCATTTGGGTTAAGTGAGGTTGCCAGGATTTATTTCGAGTTGCAAGGTTTAGTGGGGTTGAAAATGTTTATTTAACTGCAGTTTAATGGAGTCAGTAGGGTTTTGTGAAGGCTCTAAAGTTTTGTGACCTAGGGTTTAGTGGGGGCTCTAAAGAGTTGTGACCTAGGGTTTAGTGGGGGCTCTAAAGAGTTGTTACCTAGGGTTTAGTGGGGGCTCTAAAGAGTTGTTACCTAGGGTTTAGTGGGGGCTCTAAAGAGTTGTTACCTAGGGTTTAGTGGGGGCTCTAAAGAGTTGTTACCTAGGGTTTAGTGGGGGCTCTAAAGAGTTGTTACCTAGGGTTTAGTGGGGGTCCCAGGGGTTATTACGGTCACTATGGTGACTGCACTATAAACTCATAAACACTGTAAATCCCTTTGTGAGCATGTGCATTAGCGTGTATGTGTTTGTGCCCTGTCAGTCCCATAACCTTGTCTGACAGCCTGAGACATGGATTTGAGTAGTGACCTTTTTAAACGCACACTTACACAGGACAGGTACACACACACACACACATACACACACACACACACACACACACACACACACACACACACACAGTGCTGGCCTTATCACAGAGGTCAGGCTGACAGTAGGCTCAGTGGGTTCCTGGACAGATACAGAACAGGCCAACCCCTACAGGTATGGACTGGCTACCCTTCACAACAAGGCCTGTACACAGGTGGCAGGAAAGCTGGAACACAGGAGGAATGAAAACGAGGAGTGAAAGAGAGGAAGAGATGTGAAGAGAGAGAAATAGCAACCTGTGGAGTAAGAGATGGAGGGAGGAAGAGATGGGAGGAAGAGATGGAGGGAGGAAGAGATGGAGGGAGGAAGAGATGGGAGGAAGAGATGGAGGGAGGAAGAGATGGAGAGAGTAAGAGATGGAGGGAAGAAGAGATGGAGGGAGGAAGAGATGGAGGGAGGAAGAGATGGGAGGAAGAGATGGAGGG
>JACXGK010012367.1:0-14435 GCA_016801125.1 Novumbra hubbsi | reverse complement strand
AACGTGCAGCATATCCACATGAGAATGAATTAAACAGAGACAAACCGTGAACTGTTGAGACAAGCACAAACAATAAACCACACCGGGTGTGGCTAGAAATGAACCTAAGTAGGCTCCCCAATCAGAGTCAACTGAATGCAGCTGCTCTGACTGGGGAGCCCACAATGGCATGAAGAGGGCTAGAGGCCTCACAAAAAGTATTGCCCTGAAATGGCCAGGGGCTCGCAGCCAGGGCATGACAGGTAGCTGGACAAGTTGCTCTGGAACATGTTTACCTGCCAGAAAAAGGACGGAATTCTATCTGGCACTTCAACTGATGTTGTTCTGGCTTCATTCAGGCCTTTTTTTCCTTTGTTCTAAATTGGATCTAAACAGCTCAATCCACTTTTATCTCTCTCCCTGCCTCCGTCTGTATCTCTTATTCTTTTACTCTCTTTCTCCATCTCTCTCACCCCTTCTTTCATTCTACTGTATCCATTAGCTCAGGCCCTGAGTGGGGAGATGGTTTTAAGAAGTGTGTGGTGTTATCTGTGAGTCCTGGTGTGGTCGAGGTTGCGAGGGTTTAAGGGTTGCCCATAAGCATCCCTGGAAATCTCCCAAATGATGTCGTACAAAGGCACCCAGCCAAATAATCTGAAGTCAGGACTTTGTTATCTCTGCAGACAATAGGAGAGAGGGGTATAGAGACAAAATGCCAGAGTGAACAAATGACACCAAATGTCAATGTGAATTCATAGCTTTGTACATTTTGCCAGGTGTTGTTCATAAATTATACATGGGATATAGGGATAGAAAAGCATTCGTTTGTGTGCAGGAGCGTGCATGGGTGTGAATCTTGCATTTGCATCCTCCAGTGACTTGTCACTTTGATTCAAACATAATTCTAGAGGAGACGATGTCCCCTATCATAAACCACATGCACAATGACAAAGTAGTTCCTGTCAACATGGTTTCAATAGAATATGGTAAGACAGTGACATCTATTGTAATTACAGATAGCAGATTTTAATTTGATAACACTCTTATGTTTTTAAACTTGATGTTTATTTAAGTCTTGAGGTTTGTAATTGTTTCTCTGTTTGTTTAAATAAATTCCACATATACAGTGGGAAGAACAAGTACTTGATACACTGCTGATTTTGCAGGTTTTCCTACTTACAAAGCATGTAGAGGTCTGTAATTTTTATCATAGCTGCTCTTAAACTGTGAGAGACGGAATAAAAAAATCCAGAAAATCACATTGTATGATTCTTTAGTAATTAATTAGCATTTTATTGCATGACATAAGTATTTGATCACCTACCAACCAGTAAGAATTCTGGCTCTCACAGAGCTGGAATTAGCTTGTCTTTAAGAAGCCCTCCTGTTTTCCACTCATTACCTGTATTAACTGCACCTGTTTGAACTCGTTACCTGTAGAAAACACCTGTCCAGACACTCGCTCAAAATGCTCTCCACAATGGCCAAGACCAGAGAGCTGTGTAAGGACATGTAAGGACTGGACTCGCAGAAGCGAGGACGGGACCCAAGTGCTCGATGTAGCTGGAGTTATGAAGGACCGGTAGGGCAGGAATGGCAGGATGTCGGGAGGGCTCGGATATAACGAGCTGGGAGTTAGATAAGTCAGGATGTCGTAACTACTGAGCTGCGTAATGCAGGAGCCGTAACTTGTAGACGTGAGTACTACGTTGTTTGTACTGGCAGTGAGCCGGCGGAACTGGGGTGCTTATGTAGGGCACTGATGGGAGTGATGGGGAACAGGTGTGTGTAGTTGACGTAGGTGATTAGTGACTGGTGCGTGCAGGTGCACCACATGGCCACCAGAGGGCGCGCTGGGACCGGAACTGGAGACAGGGTCAGGGCGGAACCCTGACAGGACATGAGGGATACAATTGTAGACCTGCACAAGGCTGGGATTGGCTACAGGACAATATGCAAGCAGCTTGGTGAGAAGGCATCAACTGTAGGCGCAATTATTACAAAAGTTCAAGATGACGGTCAATCACCCTCGGTCTGGGGCTCCATGCAAGATCTCACCTCTTAGGGCATCAATGATCAAGAGGAAGGTGAGGGATCAGCCCAGAACTACACGGCAGGACCTGGTCAATGACCTGAAGAGAGCTGGGACCACAGTCTCAAAGAAAACCATTAGTAACACACTACGCTGTCATGGATTAAAATCCTGCAGCGCACGCAAGGTCTCCTTGCTCAAGCCAGCGCATGTCCCAGCCTGTCTGAAGTTTGCTAATGACCATCTGGATGATCCAGAGGAAGAATGGGAGAAGGTCATGTGGTCTGATGAGACAAAAATAGAGCTTTTTGATCTAAACTCCACCCGCCCTGTTTTGAGGAAGAAGAAGAATGAGTCCCATCCCAACCGTGAAGCATGGAGGTGGAAACACCATTCATTTGGGATGCTTTTTTGCAAAGGGGACAGGACGACTGCACCGCGTTGAAGGGTGGATGGATGCGGCCATGTATCGCGAGATCTTGGCCAACAACCTCCTTCCCTCAGTAAGAGCATTGAAGATGGGTCGTGGCTGGGTCTTCCAGCATGACACCGACCTGAAACACACAGCCAGGGCAACTAGGGAGTGGCTCCTTAAGAGTCATCTCAAGGTCCTGGAGTGGCCTAGCCAGTCTCCAGACCTGAACCCAATAGAACATCTTTGGAGGGAGCTGAAAGTCCGTATTGCACAGCGACAGCCCTGAAACCTGAAGGATCTGGAGAAGGTCTGTATGGAGGAGTGGGCCAAAATCCCTGCTGCAGTGTGTGCAAACCTGGTCAATAACTACAGGAAACATATGATCTCTGTAATTGCAAACAAAGGTTTCTGTACCAAATATTAAGTTCTGCTTTTCTCATGTATCAAATACTTACGTCATGCAATAAAATACAAATTAATTACTTAAAAATCATACAATGTGATTTTCTGGATTTTTGAAGTGTACCTATGATAAAAATTACAGACCCCTACATACTTTCTAAGTAGGAAAACCTGCAAAATCGGCAGTGTACCAACTGTACGTTTACAAATGGCTGCATTTGGTTCCTTCACAACCCACCGTTGTGACACTTAACTCCCTATACTTTGAACACAAAAAGCTAAACATTCTAGAAAATATATAATTATCTGGCACCATAATTAAACTTTGCCCTCACAAGTCATACAACAGGAAACCGAGTGGTCAGCACAGTAGTCAGATTTTTATATTCACTGGAATGAATGTCCAAACAACTAATGCCACACTGAAACAGTCAGCTCTTCCTCTTTCTTTCTCTGTGGTTCTCATCTATTGTTACAAAACACAGGTGACCATATCTTTGGCCTGTTTTATTAATGCCAACATCTTGATTGCATGTTTTTTTAGCTATGGTTAAACATTCTTTATGCCTTGACAATTGTTCGTTGAGAGTTTTATAATGACGATGATATGAGTTAGACAATGGCAATGTTTTCTCCATGACAACCTGGTATGAGGGATGGGTTGATTTAAAATGTTAACATTTTTGTGCCACTCTTTTAGTGACTAGTTTGAGCAGTAAGCTTGGGTGTCACTATATAAAACTGCTGTGGAAAAATACAGAGAAACTCATAACCACACCACAGAAGTCAAGGACAAGGATGTGGGGCCTGTTTTGGCGACTGTTAAGATGGTATATCTGCCCAGGACCAACGCAAGGACGGACAAGCGCCTAGAGGCTGGGACCAGCCTGAGCGCCAGCGATAGGGTTTGTAAGTCTAAACCACACACGCCCTCGTCTTGGACAGGCCAACCCGGTGGTCGGAACTATCTCTGTCTAAGACTATGAAAGAAGAACAACAGGAAGCCCCCAATAAGTTCTCTGTTCTATCCCTGCGTGGAAATGACAGTGAGCCCGTATGTACAACAATTACATTTACTACCAAATCACTACTAAGATCAAGCTGTTATTAATAAAACGTGATTGTTGCCAAGATTTCCTAGTCAGACCTTTTCTGTCTCAAATACCAGATTTGAACATTTGCAACCCTAACAATGGTGACAGTTTTGCTTGTGTACAGTTTCACAAAAACGTGTGTATGCAAAAAAGATTAAGTCATCCTTTCCAAATATTGTTGAATGCCGTGTACAGTATGTGTAGATTGTTTTTGATGGTTTTGTTTTATAACACCACACTTTAAAAAATTGGTTATGGTCTGATACATCAACATTAAGGGTCATCCAGTTGCCCAGGCTGCTATTGTCTTGCCATACCCTGGCCTGTACATATTATGTACAATATACTGAGTATGGTATTTGGGTTATGGTGCTGGCTTCTGTCAACCCACCCTGGGCAAGTTTGTGTCCTAGTCTTGACAGCAAAGTTATAGAGGGGTTAATTGGAGTTCCATACACATTTGAAGGTTTCCAAATTTTCTGTATGTGTTAAAGGTGAGAACTGCGTTTTCAGTTCAGTCGATGAACTTCAATCACTGGACAGTATTATCAATTAAACCTATGTTCATTAAAAGTTACCTCCAAAAACATTGGCACTATTGATGAAGATTGAATAGGCTATTTAAAATACAGAATCAAAGGAAATGAGCTACACTAAAATTCCCACATGTTGGAATAGATTGTACTTTGTATTTGTGTGATGTAGAAAACATAGGAACGTACCGGATCATTCCAGATTGCTGAGATATTTAAAATTTTATAACCACAGATTTAAATGTGTGATAAATTGGGATTTTATTTAATAGGCCAACACAAAACAGCCCATTATTTGGGAGTGGAGGGAACTATTACATGGATTTCAAAATTATTTACAAATACAAATCAGGAAAGTGTTGAGTGCATATGTATTCACCCCCTTTACTGTGAAACCCCTAACACATATCTGGTGTGACCAATTGCCTTCACAAGTCACATTTGCAAGTCACATAATTAGTAAGTAGAGTCCACCTGTCTGCAATTTAATCTCAGTAAAGGCCTGTTCAGTGAAGGCCTCAGTGTTTGTTAGAGAGGATTAGTAAACAAACAGCAGCATGAAAGAGCACACCAAACAGGTCAGGGATAATATTTTGGAGAAATACATCTCACGAATCACCATAAAATCCATCATCAGAAAAGGAAAGACAACAACCGCAAACCTACCAAGACAAGGTTGTCCAACTGACAAGCCGGGCATGCAGTTCCTGAATGACGTAAGAATTAATGCCATTGACTGGCAGTCTTGTTCCCTAGACCTGAATCCAATTGAGAACCTCTGATTATATGTATTGGCTAAGTAGCACCACAGACTGTCCAGGAACATACTGATACCCAGATCCAGGACACCATTCGTCATCTCTTCAGGAGTGTATACAGGCACACGGGGGCCATACACACTACTGAGTCACATTATGAGTTGCTGTGATGAAACCTTAACAAAAGCCAAATTGTGATGGCTGTTTGCATGGATCAGAGCATCTCCAAAATTGTGTTCTTGTGAGTTCTTCCCAGTCAGAAATGGTCTAATGAAGGAAAAGCGGTGAACCGGAAACAGGGTTATGGCTACTTGATGCACGTGGGGAGCGAAGACTGCCTTGTGTGGTTCGATCAAACAGAGACAAAAAAGGGCTGAAAAAGTTCATCCTTCTGATAGAAAGGTGTTACAACACACAGTGCTTTACAATTTGTTGCATATGGGGCTGCGTAGCCACAGACCAGTCAGGGTGTCAATTCTGACCCCTGTCCACTGCTGAAAGTGTCTACAATGAGCATGTGAGCATCAGAAATGGAACATGGAGCAATGGAATAAGGTGGCCTTATCTGATTAATCAAGTTTTCTTTTAAATCACGGGGATGGTCGGGTATGTACCGTATTCTTCGCACTATAAGGCGCACTTAAAAGCCTTTAATTTTCAAAAAAAACGACAGTGCGCCTTATAATCCGGAGCGCCTTATATATGGATCCATATATGGATATATCAGTCTCAACTGGGATCCGAGCTTTCACGAAGGCAAGAATAATCTCTGAACTGCCAGGCAACAGCAGCGACACTGACTCGGATAATGACGAGAGGAAGCGGGGCAGGTTGGATGCCGTAGTCACCCAACTGTGCAATTCGGACACTGAAGAAGAAGAATTTGAGGGATTCGTGGACGGGGAATGAACTGAAAAAATTTAGCTTTACGTTTTATATGTAACTAAATCAAACATTAGTGCATACTCAACATTGTTCAGTTACATATAAAACGTAAAGCTAAATTTTTTCAGTTCAATTCGGACACTGAAGAAGAAGAATTCGAGGGATTCGTGGACGGGGAATGAACTGAAAAAATGTAGCTTTACGTTTTATATGTAACTGAACAATGTTGAGTATGCACTAACGTTTGATTTAGTGGTATCAGACTGTTTCTTTTACTACGGTACGTGTTTACTGAATTAGGAAAAAGTTCCCCTGAGTTATGCACTAACGTTAGTGGTGTCAGGGTTCCGCCCTACCTGACTGTTGCTGGCCCGTTGGCTACCTCTGGTGGCCTGTGAGCGATGTGCTCCTCCCTGTCACAAATCACACCGTCACCAAGCACCTGGCCATCTGCGCACACCTGTCCCTCATCACACTGATCACTGGCCTTACTTAGTTCCCCGTTTCCCTTGGCTCAGTGTCAGTTCAAACGAAGTACCACGCTGGTCATTCACTGCTAGGTATTTAGTTATTTTGACTCTTGCGTTTCCACGCAGCACTCGGCTTTCAAGCCTTAGCCTTCTATACCGCCGTAACCAGTCCCAGCACTGTACCACTCCGGTATTGTGCACATTCCCCTCCTTCAACCGAACAAACATTCGTTAGAGCTTGTGCCCTACGTGCTGCTCTACACGGACCCTCATCATTGTGTTTTTTGCCACAGTCGTGCAATTGGATCCAACCATCGTTCTCAAGCGCAATCCTTACAAGTGGTATCAGACTGTTTCTTTTACTACGTGTTTACTGAATTAGGGAAAAGTTCCTCTCCACGTTTGGGAGAAGAGTGAGCAAGGCTGGGAGATAATGTTAATATGCACATTAACGTTTCAACAACGTTACCATGGGAGTGAGCGGAGTTGTCAGAACGCTTAATAAAGTTTTACTTTATCTGACTGTTTTGTTGACATTCCCTTTAGCACATCTAGTGGATGCATAACGCAAACCCAGTCAAACGTTTGACTGCAATATCTTATGCGCCTTATAATCCGGTGCGCCCTATATATGAAAAACTTTCTAAGATTGGTCATTCATTGAAGGTGCGCCTTATAATCAGGTGCGCCTCATAGTGCGGAAAATACGGTATGTGGCGCTTATGTGGAGAACACATGGCACCAGGATGCACTATGGGAAGAAGTCAAGGGGAGGTATTGTGATGCTTTGGGCAATGTTCTGCTGGGAAACTTAGGGTCCTGCCATTCATGTGGATGGTACTTTGACACGTACCACCTACCAAATCTTTGTTGCAGACCATGTTCACCCTTTTATGGAAACCATATTCCCATGGTGGCATTGGCCTCTTTCAGCAGAATAATGCGCCCAGCCACAAAGCCAAAATGGTTCAGGAATGGTGTGAGGAACACAACAACAAGTTCAAAAAATGTACTTTGCATCCAAATTGAGCATTTGTGGGAAGGTCATTCCAATTCATCCCAAAGATGTTTGATTCGGTTGTGCTAAAGGCTCTGTGTGGACCACATGAGTTCCTCCACACCATCCTCAAGCAGATCTTTTATTTATACTTTATGGACCCCACTTTGTGCAGAGGGCCACAATCATGCTAGACAGAAAAGTGCCTTTGTATTACCACAAATTTTGAAGCACACAATTATTCAAAAAATTATTTGTATCGTGTATCAATAAGATGAAACTTCACTGGATGGAATGGGCCTAGCCCAAACCTTAAAACACAGCCTGAGATCATTATTCACCAAACCTTTCAGTGAGCACTATGCATTCTGGTAGGTACCGTTCTCCTGGCATTCGCCACACCTATATTTGACTCAGATAGTGAAGCATGATTTATAACTCCAGAGAACACAAATTTCTGTTTAATTGAGCTTAGCCTTTTCATTGGTCTTTATTTTCATTCATCCTTACCATTATTTGGAATGCACCGATAACGACTGAGGTAAGGGCTGGTGGCTGCGAACCCCACAGAAATGTGTACTCCTCTGGGCTAAATACAATATATTTAAATCAACATATTACATGTTGTCTAGCTGATGTCCCTGCTGTGCACTGTGTTGGAAAGCTTCGAGCAATGAATTGTTTGTTTTTTCAAAACAATCCTCAATGGTTCAGAAAGCCTTGGTTTCCCATCCCTATTAAAACCCTTAAAGGTCTAAGGCCTCCTTGGGATGACCAAAATCCACCAGCACTATTTTGACCCTTTGACCTCTCAGGAGGTCATCCTTTATAGTATAATTATGTCCTTTATATTGTGAATTCTCAAAACCCTAGAAGAAGGATGAATAGATAAAATTTTCTGAGAAGACTCCATAAACATATTGGTAAATATGAGAATATAAACGTATGTTGACATGTAGTTGTTTTTACTCCAACAGGAAGGCCATTTTATTTCTTATTTGGACATCCCCAGGGTTCAAAACAACTCAAATTTGTTTATTGTTTGAAAATGTAACATTATATAGAGAAAATCTGCATTATCTCTTTCAGAAACTGTAAAATATCAACCAAAATGGTAAATGTTTGATGCCTATATCAGTGTGATGGAACAAAGGCTTGTACTTAAATATATTTTTTTAATAAATGGAAGTCTCTTTGAATGATTGTTTTGTGATCAACTCTGCAACAACTTTTAAAAAGTAGTCATTTGTTTTTTTAATTAATTTTCATTTAAGGCAATCCAATACAAAGCATTTCACAATCCACCTTATGACAACAATCATGTCCAAAAAAAAAAAACACTTTCAATAAAAAGAGGCAAACCATGCACATTTTTAAACTGGAGCGATAAACAACAAAGATGAAAAGGGGTAAAAAAAAATATATATGCATAATAATTAAATATTGATTTTATTCAACATGCTGGTCGGCTACAGTTTTTCCAATGTGTGCTCAATAAAGAGATCTCACGGTAACAACAGAAATGGCCAGGCATGAGAGAAAGGGAAGCAAAAACAAACAGTACACTGAACTTTCTGCCATATTTGGGACTAACATGCACATAATCCAGGTGAAATGGCATCTATGTTACAGATGGTTGGCACAGAATATAAAACAAGTTTTTTTTTACACCAGGTTGGTTGATGTTGGATTTAAGTACAGAATCTGACAACAGCTTAGGGGTTGATTGAAAAGCGATGCCTTCTTTGTTTCTTTCTTTTGTTAAATAGCCATAAAAACGACTAGAATAAACATCCCTATTCAAGTCAATGTGCAAATCTATTTCTATTATTGGGATGTAGTCGGCATAATAAATGGCTTCGTATCATATGCATATCCCAAAAAAATAAAGTTTTCATCTTAGAACATATCAATACGATCTCCAAAAATATTAAATGAACAGACTGTCAGAGTAACCAGTAAACCTCTTAAGGATTAATGGGCTTTCCTTAAACTTAAACGTATTCTTGTAAACTACTGTTTTTATTAAACATACACACACATCTGATATTCTACATCACTGAACATGGAGAAAACCAATCCATTTACTGTACATATAACAGGTATGGGGTAAATTTTGATGGAAAGCGGTCAATATAGGAAGAAAACTGAAATTACAATTTAATAATGAACACGATGCATTTGGTTTTAATGACTTTCTCAACAAAGCAAAAGTAACTATTATTTGCAAGTGTCTTATAATGTTAATTGTTTTATTTAAATACATTCCTGAATTGACTGCATTCTGTTTGAATTTACCTCAAACCCGACAAATATCAGATATAACATTTTTATTTGCCTCTGAAATATTATTACAATGTATAAAATCAGACTAGATTTTTCTCCATCTTTTTGTTCCTACAAAACAAACATTACTCTTATGGACTTGGGAGAAGTGCGTATCGAAAGTATTGCAAAATGCTGGTAACTTACCCCAGAAATTCCAACATTTTCCAAAGATTTCTTTTGATTCCTGGATTCTTTTAAGCATGATTCTGGAAAACCTAAAATGTTTGGAAACTAACCTGGAATATTCCAACCACAGTTGAAGGGGGTCTACGGTGTGTTAAGGCCTAAAGAGTATTTAGCTAGCAGAGATCTGTCTGTCAGCTGTGCTGTTGGCATCCTCAGCTTAATTTAATTTCAGTCTGACTTCACTTGATTATGACACCATATTGGCTTCTTTTCAGGGAGCAGGAAGGCTGTTGGACAGATTGGAATGACAAAGTGAAATACATAGGGAAAGTTATTGATGTTGGTTTATCATGAAAAAGATACAATAGATTGGAAATGTTTTCAGGCGAATAGATTTACTTTCTATATCAAGTTTACCACCAATAAACAAAAAATCTTTTTTTTTTTATTAGAGAAAGTGAAAGAGATAATAAAATAACAATAGTTGAAAGAATATGTAGCTTTTTGTGCTTTCAAATTGTGTGATATCTAGGATATATAATGCATTTAACTCAAACCAGAAATATGGACTATTGGAACCCTTAACAAATAAACAATACTTAAATATTTGTTTTATTGATTAGATAGTTTATAGTGCATCCCAAAGCTGATGTGCATAGTTACATTTCTGTTGTGGTTGTTACATAGGTATAAGGGTATCCCTCTTGTGCTTTTATATGTCCTTAAACTGTAATTGTTTGCAATCGAGAAATCACGTCTGAAAGGTCATATATCAATTCTGTATCCTTATATATCCATGCCATTGTTGAAACATTATAAATACGGGCATATGGGGAATTCAATCCTATACGAACATGGAAAGCAAGAAATATAGAGCAAAGAACAGATAGAAATATAACAATGAAAAGCAATAAACTAAGAGAGACACCACATGAGGCTAATAGTATAGTCCTCTACCTTGAATGATTAAGCTACAAATCAACAGGAGGATGCCCATAACCAAACTAAACAAAAACCATGGAAAGATATTTAAAAACATCACCTTAACACACATCACTGGCAAACCTGGTCAAAGGTCAAATATCCACTTGTTCCATTATAGTTAAACAACCAGGTCGCGGATAGGCACAAGTTTCAACCACAACATGACCCCACCTGACCCCTTTCACCCACCTGCTCGAAAAACCACACCATATAAAAACAGTCACTAGCCCATGTATGTTGATAAAAAGACCTGTACTGAAGTCACTCCACAATGTTCTCTGTTCATCAGAGACACAGACAGAATAGATATAAGCGCATTAAACAGAAATGCTGTTGCCTTATCCCAAGACTGGGAGAGTCCTCACACAAACACCCGTTGCTTCAACAACTTTCTATTACATCACATCCTGCCCCAATCAGGAAGTTAAGAGTACCAAATCTTTGATGCTGTCTCCCGTCGGTATTCTGAGTAAAATGTATGTGTCTGTGTGTGTTGAGCTCAGATCTGTGTGTGCTGTGTGTGTCCAGGGGGAGTGTATGGGGGAGGTGAAGGGTTTGGTTTGATGCCTCTGCTCTTCATGTAGGAGATGAACTGGTCAGGTATCTCAGCAAGGACGTCCTTGGCTAGCCGGGCCATACTCAAAACGTGGTTCCCTGTCCGGTCCATGTAGTCTCGGAAAGGGACAAACTGACAGGGAGAGAGCACTGTAAGAGCTAACATGCATGCAGTCAAGACTGCTCTGTTAATTATTCATGGTAAATGAATTTGAAAGTCATGTGTTTTTAGACTCAGGTGTTCCTATATTGACATTTTAATCTGAAATCAATTACAAAGAAGTGTTAAATCGTTAGTCTTGAACTTACCTTTCATCCATATTTAACCCCCTTTCTCTGGAAAGAGACTTCTCGGGTTAACACCTGATGTTGCTACTGCTAAAAGCAAGCTCTGTTTGATAATAGCTGTGTTCATGGTCTGTCTCCTAAAGTGTGTGTGTGCACCTATTGTTCGATAATGTGTGCGTGTGTGTAAGAGAGTCACCTGAACAATGTCTCTCTCTGCAAGCTTCCCTCTAGAGGAAATTCGGATGTCATCACCATCCAACTCCACCATGGCTGAAGGGTAAAAATAATACACATGCAAGCACACACGCACCCATACACCAAACACAGTCATACATACATTTGGTAGGTGAAACCCAAAACTATTTTATTTTGTTACATAGAAACCTGGAGAACAATGAAAAAGTAGGTTATGGCTCTTGTAGTAGATCACTACAATTTCTTATATCTGAGCAATAAGTTTGAGATGTTTCTGTATCTAATTGAACGTGAACTTTGCATGTTATGTATTTTGTCATTTTATGTTGTCTACCACTAGCTGCGCTAATATTTAGTAAATAAAGACGATTTTTGTACCATTGACTCAGCATGAAAATCAATAACCGCACGTACGGTTTCAAATAAGATCATGGAACTACCCCTTTGAACCAATATTTGTTGAGGCTATTAACCTTAAGTCGAAAACCTCTTTTAAAATCACTGATGAACATGAACTGCAATTTGTGAATTTTCATGTGCGTTGCTGGTATGTGTTTATTGAATTTATTTATTTGCTGCAAAAAAAAATAAAAAATGCTGATGCTAGTAGTTATGTATTGGTCTCACTGTGTGATAAGGGTGTCTGGTACACAGAACAGAACATAATATGATGGGTAGAGGGTTGGATATATGCAGAAAAACAAGAAGATACCTGCTCCAGTACTTTATCCCCCTAGCACAAAAGATTACATTCCCGTCAGACTCCATATTAGAATTTCCACCCAACTAGTTATGACTAGTAGATTGAGGGTGTTGGCTTGATTTTGAAACAATTTAAATAATAAAAGTGAGTTTCTAATTGTGTTGCAGGCCATTTGTCTGACTGCTAGAAAACAAAGTGGCTTGCCACAGGAAAATGTTTGGTTGCTGTGTGTGAATGGAACGAAACCAGTTAAATAATTTACTCACATTCAATCAATTATCTTTTAATGGTTAATGATGATGATTCAAATTTGAATGGATAGTGTGCGGATCACCTTTTGTATTAGTTGTCTGACTGTAATAAACGGGCACTTGCGAATAAATAATGCAATAGCAAACATTGTTAATGTTCAACATTAAAGGCGGGGTTCAAGTTTAAAGAACAATTACTAGGTAAAAGTTGTAACATTGACTTTAAACAGGTTTTAGAACGTCCAGAATGTTGAACTAGTGTTTAGAGTTTTGAGCATTAATTCTGGGTAGTAACATGCTCCTTGATATTTATTTAAAACTTTACTACAGGTGTTGTAAACTGAATTCAAAGCAGTTTTAGCTGCACTATGTGTACTGACATACTAGTGGTACTAGTAGCTAATTTGTTAGAGCATGGCACATTATGCTATGATAATGGGTTTAATTTTCTATGAAAACCTGTAGTTAATGAATGCTCATGGAACCGTAAGTTGTTTTAGATAAAAGCTTTTTAGCTAAAATGCGTATATTATCACTAATCCTGCTTAGTCACAAATTCCGATAAAATGTGAAGTGTTTTGAACAATCTAGATTTTCTGTAAAGTAACTGTGCTTAATGTAACCTAGTTTTTGATTGCACTGTACATGTTAGATGTATTGGTTGTTTTTTTATGTTTTCAGTATATTGTAAATATAAACCTACAGTGAATTACTGTGTGAACATTTACAGCGATTATTATTATTTTGTTAGCTTCATGTTGTGAAAAGATCTAGCTACTTACCATCAAACTCAGCTTGTCCCACTCCTACAATTATTATGGACATGGGCAATTTAGCCCCCTGGGGAGAAGAATATGAGGACAACATGAAGTTATGCAGGCTCTTAGCATTTAGCACAGCCCAATTCCTGACACTTAACACGTGGCCTCATTCACATCTCTGAACAATCCCAGTCAGTTTCTTTGTAATTATTTAGAATAATTATTTATGCACTTTTTTAATGTAATTTATTATGTATACCTATACTAGGTATTATCATTATTATTTTTATTCTAAAGAGAGTAAATTTCCCTATACATATTACATAGGCAAGTGACAACAGACAACAAGGGGGTAGTACTAATTCTGTCAGGGTTCCACCCTAGCCTGACGGTTTTCGCCTCGTTTCCACCCCCTGGTGGCCGTTGGACGCCAGTACCGATCAACGTCACAATCACACCCAGTCACCAATCACTCACTCGACGGCCCGCACCTGTCCCTCATCAGTCAATCACGGTTCCTACATAGGTTCCCTGTTCCCATTCCCCTGTGTCAGTACAAACACAATACTTCGCTAGTTTGCTAGACGACGTATGTTTATTGACTTCACGCGTTTCATCGCAGCCTTTAAGCCTTCGAGCTTAGTATCACCGTGCTTAGTTACAATACGTATATATATAT
>JACXGK010012366.1:0-14435 GCA_016801125.1 Novumbra hubbsi | reverse complement strand
GTCTAGCGAATTGTATGCGCATTGTGTGGAAAGGGGGGCTATTTAAAGGGGTCCGATGTGAACGGACTTTAGATCTACATGTCCGGCGAGACAGATCTCCGGGTGCGCATTCGTAATAAAGGTGTATGATTTGGGAAGACTTGAACGGCGTGGACATTCTCTGATTTGCAACCCGGGGGGAAACTTTAGTTCCTACACCGGACACGTACACTTAAATAAAATAAAATCTTGGATGGATTTAAACGTTCTTACTCTTGATTAAAGTAAAACAGAGATTGTTATATTTGCTGGGTGATCATTTGAGTACTCTGGGACCTTTAGCCTCTCACACCCTCAAAAAAATTAAATTGTCTAGTTATTCGATTTACAAAAGTGTAACATATAATATGAACAAAATAATATCATGTTTCAAAGGTGAACATGATTAAATAATGTAGAATTAAAATAAAATTCCACATCTAAACATTTGTTAGATTTTATCATGTTGCTTTAACGTGATACAATCTAGCTAGACTGATTTAGCAAGCAGATGTACTTGTGAGATCACGAAACAAATTCAGCATGCATGGTGTTTATTTTTGAAAAGGTAAGATCAAATCTGTTTGGTCTATCTCTATGCAAACGTGAAAGCCATCAGAAGTTTGTCCATAATTTGTGCAATGTTTGGTTACAAAGGTTGGTTAGCTATTTTGTACTTGAGTTTATGCTATGTTGGCTAGTGCTGACGTGCTTGTGTAAGTTAGCTAGCTAGATAGCTCCTAATCAAAGTTACCAGTAGCATGCCTGTCCACCCATACAGCTTTTTCAATGTCACGGGTTGCCTTTTCTAGGCACGTAGGATGTCATGCCGATTATTTCATGTTGGTTGGAAGTTACTGCTGATTAATTTCATGCATATTCTGTTAGGTGTTTTTACAAAAAAGTTTATCAAAGTAAAGCAAATAGGCCGAATTTGATTAGGCTAATACCTACTTGCTAATTTCTTTAGGGTAAAAGGCGGCAAAAAAAACAATTTTGAAGTTGAGACTGTTAAATGTTAGTTTCCTTCTTATCTGCTTGTCGGCTCACGTTGTGTGCTTAGCATGTGCAGTGGGTACAATGCATTGATTTCTTATTATCTCAGTGTTCATCTCATCTGTTTGTTTTTGGTGCCTTTTTTTGGGTGCAAGGTCCACTCTTGGCACTAATAATGTCACGTCCCCGTCTAGGGACGCGCCCCCACCTCTGCGTGTGGTGAGCCGGCGCGCGACGTCACCGGAGTTCTAGTCATCATCGTTTGTGTTGTCCTGTTACCATGTCCTGTGAATGCGCCCTTCCCTAATTCCCTACAGGTGCAACCTGTTGAGATGCCATATATTCCCTCCTGTGTCTTGTCCTTGTGTCCATTATTGTTACATGTATGTGGAGAGCATTGGCACGTAGCTCTGCTTATGATATTCAGCGGATGCGCTGGTTCTCGGTGCCTTTGTGTTTTACTTATTATTTACCTGTGTGCTACTGAGCACCCTTTTGTTTTGTTCTCCTCCTTAGTAAAATAAAACTCTACAAACGCACCTGCATTTTGGTCCTGCCTCTCCTACGCCTCACAGAATAACGGACCTTTACCAATGGACCAAGCAGGTGCGACGGGACCCCCCTCTCTTGAGGAAAGGATGGTCCAACAGAAGGCAATGTTGGCTCGATTGGGAGACGCTGTGGATAGGATGTCCAGGCACCTGCAAAATCCGGCACCACCCATACCTACACCACCTCCAGCCCCGCCGAGCGGCGCTTTTAATCTCCACCTGCCACGGGAGTACGCTGGGGCAGCAGCGGGTTGCCAAGGATTCCTCCTGCAGCTGAACATTGCCTTCTCCACCCGGTTCCCACCGCCCAGTGAGAGGGAGAAAGTGTCGGCTCTGGTGGCGTGCCTTACTGGTCGAGCCCTGGCATGGGCTAACGCTGTGTGGCTCGGAGGCGGTCCGGAGTTGGGTAACTACGATGTCTTCGTCAGACGTTTCCGGAGCATCTTCGACCATCCACCCGAGGGGCTCTAGGCCGAGGAGAGACTAGTCCGCCTAAAGCAGGGGAACAGGAGGCTGCAGGACTTTGCAGTTGAGTTCCGCACCCTGGCCGCTGTCTCAGGGTGGAATGACCGCGCGCTGCGTGATGTGTTTGTTTGCAGCCTGAACCAGGGGTTGCGGGAGGAGCTGGCCTGCCGGGACGCGACCGTCGGCCTCGAGGAGCTCATCGCCATGGCGATCCGGCTGGACAACATCGTGGCTGGACGAAGCCAACGGCGGGGAGGTCTTGGGGAACACCCCACTCCACCGTCGGGGTTCGAGCCGATGGAGTTGGGGTCGGCAGGGCAACCCACTGCGCGCGGCATCGTGCGCGGGGGCGCTGCTGCGCATCTCCAGGGATCCGGGGCGAGAGCTAGCGGACGAGGCACCCCAGTGTCTGTCCAGGTAAAGCGACCTCTCGTTTCTTGGGAACCCTCTGCAGACCACTTGCAACTTAGAGTGTCTTTCCCTGGTATTCCTGGGTTATCCGGGGGCTATCCGGGGACTCGGGGGCGCCAGGTAATTATATGGATTCCGGGCTGGCTGCGAGTCTGGCGTTACCCCTAGTGCCTGTCTCGCCCCCCATCCCCATCAGGGGGGTGGACCAGCGTCCGTTGGGTCAGGGGGTGGTGAGACACGTCACAGGGCCTTTACGCATGATGTGTGATCAACATGCGGAGTTTATCTCCTTTTTCATTGTAGAGGCACCTAATTTTCAAGTTATCTTGGGTCTTCTGTGGCTCGCTCTACATGAGCCCACCTTTCTGTGGTCTCAGAGGGTTCTCACCGGGTGGTCGCGGGGGTGTCAGCGTAAATGTATTGGGCAGTCTATTGGGTCTACTATGGTGGAAAGTTCGGGCAGTGCTGCGGTTGTGTGTATTCTCCCCGAATTTGAGGACCTCGCACACATCTTTTCGAAGGCATGGGCCAGTAAATTACCACCACACCGACCGGGGGATTGCACGATAGAGCTGCGACAGGGTTGTGCGTTACCCAAGGGTCGGGTATATCCTCTCTCCCAACCAGAGACTGAGGCTATGACCTCTTATGTCTCGGAGGCTCTGGGCCAGGGATATATTCGACCCTCCACCTCACCCGCCGGGTCCTCGAGTTTCTTTTTTGTGAAGAAAAAGGACAGTGGTTTACGCCCATGCATTGATTACAGGGCATTGAATGATATCACGGTGAGGTACTCCTACCCACTGCCACTGATTCATTCTGTCATGGAAACTATGCATGGGGCCCGCTGGTTCACAAAGCTAGACTTAAGGAGTGCTTACAATTTAGTGCGTGTCAGAGGGGGGGACGAGTGGAAGACTGCGTTTAGCACCACTTCCGGGCATTACGAGTACCTCGTGATGCCTTTTGGTCTGATGAATGCTCCATCTGTTTTCCAATCCTTTGTGGATGACATATTCAGGGACATGCGAGGTCAGGGTGTGGTGGTGTATATCGACGACATCCTGATTCACTCCGCCACACGGGCCGAACATGTTACCACCGTCCGCAAGGTATTGGAGCGACTCCTGAAGCATGATCTCTTTGTGAAGGGTGAGAAATGTTTATTCTTTCAGTCGTCTGTGTCTTTCCTAGGATATCGCATTTCCTCTGGTGGGGTGGAGATGGAGAAATTGCGCGCTGAGGACGTGCTAAATTGGTCAACACCGACCTCCATTAAGGCGGTGCAAAGGTTCTTGGGTTTTGCCAATTACTTCCGTAGGTTCATCCGGGGGTTGTGTCAGGTGGCAGCTCCGATTACCTCACTGTTGAAGGGTGGACCTACGATGGACTGCGGAGGCAGAAAGTGCGTTCACCTCTCTGAAAACCCTGTTCACGTCGGCTCCGGTTCTGGCCCACCCGGATCCAGATCTTCCTTTCATCATTGAGGTGGATGCTTTCGAGGTAGGGGTGGGGGCTATTCTCTCTCAGCGATCGGGGGTACCACCGAAGCTCCGCCCGTGTGCCTTTTTGTCCAAAAAGCTCAGTGCGGCGGAGCAGAACTATGATGTGGGTAATCGCGAGTTGCTCGCGATGATCAAGGCTCTGTCAGCTTGGAGACACTGGCTTGAGGGCGCCAAACACCCTTTCCTCGTCCCTACTGACCACCGCAACCTGGAGTACGTCCGGACGGTGAGGAGGCTTAATTCTCGTCAGGCGAGGTGGGCCCTGTTTTTGACCAGGTTTGACTTTACTCTGTCCTATATTCCAGGTTCAAAGAACGTCAAAGCTGATGCCCTGTCCCGCGTCAGCGATACGGAGGAGAGAGTTGTGGACACCTCCCCCATTCTCGCGAGGAACCGGATCGTGGCACCGGTGGTGTGGGGGGTGGACACAGCGATTCGTGAGGCACTCCGGCTGGACCCTGCTCCACCCCAGTGTCCAGTAGATCGCGTCTACGTCCCGGAAGGGGTGAGAGACAGGCTCCTACGGTGGGCTCATGCTTCTCCCTCCTCTGGGCATCCGGGCGTGGGACGGACTAGTGCAGTGGTGAAGGGCAAATACTGGTGGCCCACCTTAGCTAGGGACGTTAGCGCTTACGTCTCCTCTTGTTCGATATGTTCCCAGAGTAAGACACCCAGGCATCTACCTTCAGGTAAGCTCCTTCCATTGACCATGGACGCATTTGTGCATAGATTTTCTAACTGATCTGCCTCCGTCTCAGGGTTTTACCACCATCCTGGTCGTGGTGGATAGGTTTTCGAAGGCCTGTCGTCTGCTGCCCTTGCCGGGGATCCCCACGGCCCTGCAGACTGCGGAAGCACTGTTCGTTCATGTCTTCCGGCATTATGGTATCCCGGAGGACATAGTCTCTGATCGGGGCCCCCAGTTCACTTCCAAGGTTTGGAAGGCTTTCATGGGAAGGTTGGGGGTCACGGTTAGTCTTACCTCCGGGTTCCATCCAGAGGCCAACGGTCAGGTCGAGAGGGTTAATCAGGAGGTGGGCAGGTTCTTGCGCGCGTATTGCATGGACCAACCGGCGCGGTGGTCGGAATTCCTGCCGTGGGCCGAGTATGCCCAGAATTCCCTCCGGCACTCATCCACCCGAATGACTCCTTTTCAATGCGTCCTCGGCTATCAGCCCACCATGGGGCCGTGGAATGCGGTCCCCTCCGAGGTTCCCGCGGTGGATGAGTGGTTCCGGAGGGATGGGGCTACCTGACAGGCGGCCCACACCCACCTTGGCAGGGCAGCCCGGCGGCAGAGTACGCCCCTGGAGACCGCGTCTGGTTGTCCACGCGGAACCTGCCCCTTCGGTTGCCCTGCCGGAAGCTGAGCCCGCGGTTTGTAGGGCCGTTCAAAGTCCTGAGGAGGGTGAATGAGGTGTCGTATAGATTGTTGTTGCCATCTTCATATCGCATTCACCCGACATTTCATGTTTCCCTTCTCAGGCCGGTGGTGACTGGTCCCCTTCACGATTCTGAGGTGCCAAGGGCCCCTCCTCCCCCGTTGGACGTTGACGGAATCCCAGCGTATGCTGTCAAGTCCATCCTGGATTCCAGACGTTGGAGGGGGGGTTTGCAGTATCTTGTGGAGTGGGAGGGTTACGGTCCGGAGGAGCGGTGCTGGGTGCCCCGGGTGGACGTCCTCGACCCCACCCTGCTGCGGGATTTCCATCAACGCCGGCCGGAGTGCCCCACACCGCGCCCTCCGGGTCGTCCCCGGCTTCGGCGGCCTCGGAGGGGGGGTACTGTCACGTCCCCGTCTAGGGACGCGCCCCCACCTCTGCGTGTGGTGAGCCGGCGCGCGACGTCGCCGGAGTTCTAGTCATCATCGTTCGTGTTGTCCTGTTTCCCATGTCCTGTGAATGCGCCCTTCCCTAATTCCCTACAGGTGCAACGTGTTGAGAAGCCATATATTCCCTCCTGTGTCTTGTCCTTATTGTCCTTGTCGTTATTGTTACATGTATGTGGAGAGCATTGGCACGTAGCTCTGCTTATGATATTCAGCGGATGTGCTGGTTCTCGGTGCCTTTGTGTTTTACTTATTTTTTACCTGTGTGCTACTGAGCACCCTTTTGTTTTTTTCTCCTCCTTAGTAAAATAAAACTCTACAAACGCACCTGCGTTTTGGTCCTGCCTCTCCTACGCCTCACAAATAAGTAATTAATTTAAGCAGTTATTAAGTTTTTGTGTTTAATGGTTATTTATTTTTTTGCTGATTTTCATTTGTGTGTGCACTGCTAGTGGTCTGCCAATTATGGAGTAAAAAATTCCCATTTGTCTTGTTTCCACTCTTAAGTTTCAACAAGTGTCTACAGCCTCGTTGGCATTAAGAAATGTCACTATAATTGAATTTGAATTCATGTATAAAAAAAGTTTCTTACTTTGGTAAATGTTTTTTGGTTGCAACAACTGGTAAAACCTCCATTGAGTTAATCGTAAACAATACACCACAGGATCATGATGTAAGTGTAAATGTGAAGAGTAATGTGAAGCCAGACACTGCTTATCGTTTATCGTTATCTTATTGTTTTGTTAAGCAATTGCACTGCCAATGTAAAACATTGCACATTGTAATTTTGGAAATACATTATCATTTCACCTTTGCCCAAGAGTTTTGTGTTTTTTCCACCTTTGACCCTAACCAGTAGACTGTTGAAACATAAGTTTCAGTTACTGTTCACTGTGAATATTTATTCAAATTTCTTACCACTCAAAAGCAATATTAGAATAAATAAAATAGGATTTACACATTTAATGGCCTTCTTTTAGCATTAGGCACTTTTGTTGGGATAACCTAATTTGCTTGGGTTGGAGGAACTACATTTACTAGTGTAATTTTACTACTGTAAAATATTTTGGATCAACTCTATGAAATTCAGTTTATTGTATATGAAATAAATTGGTTGGACCAAACTAATTGAATTGAGTTGGACTAAAACATTGCAAGTTGGGCCAACCCTATTATTTAAACTTTGACCCAACCATAGTAAATATGTTGATTTAACCTTGATTAATTAAGTTGAACCAACCCAGGTATGTTAAATTGGAATAACATAATTGCATAATGCTAATATAAAGCAATATAATCAAGGGAAAATCCTTTCCATAATTTTTTTTATGTTCATTCAAAGAGGTATTGAAAGAGTGCAGTCAAGCCTTTGATAAGAATCTTGGTGTTATTTTAGATCGATCCCTAAAAATTGATAGGCAGATTAGTTCATTTATAAAAACTAGATTCTTTCAGTTTAGACTTTTAGCAAATGTTAAGGCCTATCTCTCTCCAAATACTTAGAGAATGTTATCCATGCTTTTATTACTTTTCAACTAGATTATTGTAATTCTGTTAGTTAGTACAAAAGGCAGCTGTTTGTATTTTAACTGGAAAAAGAAAGCATGAACATATAACATCAGGCCTCTCTCCACTGGCATCTTGTCCGCTTAAGGATTCATTTTAGGATTTTGTTGCTTGCTTTTCAGATTTTAAATGGCTCCCTTATTTGGCTGAACTCTAACACCACCATAACCCAATTAGATGTCAGGGTTCCACCCTGACCCGGCTCTGTTTCTGGTCCTACCACCCCCTCTAGTAGCCTGTGGCTGCATTACTCACCACTGTCACCAAGCACCACAGTCATCAAGCACACAGCCAACTACGCACACCTGTCCCTCATCACTGATCAGCACCCTTATATTAGTTGGTTGCCTGGTTGCCAGTTCAAACTAAATACCATACGAGGTTACACCTACGTCGCTGAGTTTTGGCTGCGTTATTTGCAGTTTTGTTTGGCTTTCCAGCCTTGGCTTTTTTCACACCGCTCGTTTCGCCAGAGCATACTCCCCGGATTATTATCCGAGCTCTTGCGCTAACTCCCTCTCCGTGCGACACCGCTCATTCCCCTCAGAGCTCCCTTCATTTCTGCATTCCTCACGTTGCTCCCCCCGAGCGTTTCACGGGAGAGCCGGGTCGAGTTCGACCATTCCTACTGCAGTGCTCCCTACTGTTTGAACAACAGCCGCTTTCCTACCCCACTGACCGGGCCAGGATAGCGCATTTAGTCGGAGCCCTGTTGGGAAGAGCCCTGTCGTGGGCATCTGCCATTTGGCTAAGCGACAGTCCTCTCTGCTCCTCCTACATAACCTTTACGGAGGAGCTCCTAAAGGTCTTTGACCAACATGAGGTAGACAAGGACGCGGGATGCAGACTCCTTGGCTTGCGTCAGGGACTCTGCAGCATCGCAAATTATTCAATTGATTTCTGGATCCTCTCCGCCGACAGCGGGTGGAACAATGCTGCATTACAGGGTGCCTTCCTGAACGGTCTCTCTGAGTGTCTCAAGGACGAGCTGGTCTCTCGAGAGGAACCTAACACCCTGGACCAGCTGGTTGCCCTGGCCCAACTGGTCAATTCTCCGCCTCCGAGAGCGACATCGGGAGAGACCTCCTTCTGCCCGTCCCCGCTTTTCATCCTCACCTCCCAGGACGAGGCATCCATCCACGGTGCCGGAGGGCGAGAGCGGCCGAAGCTCGAAGACGGAGCCGAGGCCAATACAACTGGGGCATGCACGCCTCTCCAAGGCCGAAGGCTTGTGCCTTTATTGTGGCACACCATCCCCTCCTGTCCTCGACAGGTAATCGCTTACACCCGCCCATAGATGAGGAGTTATGGATGGGTCAGGCCAGCATCTCCGCGGACACCGGTCTCGAGACAACGATTCTTTGGTCCACTCCGTCCCCGTGCAAACGCTTATCGATTCCGGGGCATACGGCAACTTCATTGATGAGAGTTTGGTCAACAAGCTGGGTCTGTCCTGTCTCCCGGTCACCCCCCCGGTGACGGTTTGAGGATTTAGTGGCCATAAGATTGCTTCAATCAACCTGCAAACAGACCGTCTCCTCTTGGTGGTCGCTGGAACCACCGGGAGAGATTGTCTTTTTTCCTTGTCCCATGTCCCCGCTCATTCTGGGCCGACCATGGTTACAACTCCATAATCCTCAAATTGATTGGAAATCGGGCGCCATCAATCAGGATGCTCTGTCACTTCCACCTCACCGCCCATGTGATCTGGCCATCGAGCTGCTGCCGGGGGCGGCACTGCCGAGTGGACGTTTGTACAACCTCTCCAAACCGGAAACCGAGACCATGGAGAAATATATCCGTCAGAGAGGGCGATGAGTGGAAGACGGTGTTCAACAGTACTCTGGGACACTTCGAGTATCTCGTGGTGCCGTTTGGCCTCTCCAATGCGCCCATGGATCTTCAGGCGTTGGTAAACGACGTCCTCCGGGACATCCGCTTTGTCGTGGTTTACCTTGACGACATTTAGATTTTTTCACGCTCCCTTCAAGAGCACACCCTACACGTCCGTCAAGTCCTTGAGCATCTTCTACGCAACTGCCTGTTCGTTAAACTCGAGAAGAGCGACTTCCACGTCACCTTCTGTCCATTTCCTGGACAGTGGTGACGTCACCTTAGGACGAGTGGAGATGGACCCCGCAAAGGTTGCTGGAGTCACTGAGTGGCCATTGCCCATGGAGAGGAAACGTTGGAGCTACAACGTTTCCTCGGCTTTGCTAATTTCTACAGGCGCTTCATTAGGAAGTGCATTAGGATCGCCACGCCATTTAACTCACTTACCTCCATCAATACCCCCTTCCGCTGGTCCAAGGAAGCTGAAGCCTCGTTCCGGGAGCTCAAGCTGCCTCGGTTACCCGCCTCCTCTGTTCCCAGCTCAGACATCGCTGTTCCGTCTGTCCATGCACATCTCCGCCGTTGTCGCGGATAATTGACAACGCGGATAATTGACAACCACCCGGCCTACACCGTCCGTCGGCTCCTGGACGTGCGGCAAACAATACCTGGTCGACTGGGAGGGTTATGGGCCCGAGGAGCGCAGTTAGCAGCCCAGTTTTCGGATCCTCGATCGCTCCCTCAGGTATTTCCACCGTGCACATCCTGGTTGTGTCGGGCGGCCGCCAGGTGGCGTCCGTTGAGGGGAGGGAAAAATTATGTCTTTTATGAACCCCTCAACCAAGCATGTGATTGAATCCAGGTTTACCTTGGGGGCGTTTTAATAATTCTTGGTAATGCCTTTGGCTTTCAAAACTATGCAAGATTCTTTAGTTTTAAAACCGTAACTCTTGTTTCCACACAATGTTAAGCCCCCCAAATAGTTGCTCAGAGGGGGTTTCCATTGACCCCGCTTGTTAACACAGACCACAATCTGTGTCATGGTATAGAACTCTCCTCTGTTGCTGATCCATAAGATTGTAAAATTCAAAACAAGTTGTAATGAAAGCTGCTATAATCACATTGACATTCCAAGCACAATTCTCATTGATTCGCCACTGCACAGAGCCACATTCTCATTCAGGAAAGAAAAATGGGAAATTACAAAACAATTATAAAAAATTTACTCTGTAAATTGCTGTGCGTCTCTGACAAGGGATGTTGTCAACATATTACTTCTCTGTGCAGATTTTCTACACACAGGTACAAAAAAAGCTATGAACCACTTCTCTTAGCCTGATTAACAATTTTATTTGCAGGTTCCAAACATATACCATCTTTATCCAAATAATCCAGAATGTACCGGTCTTTGCTCTCTTGGTCAATGGCAGATGCAGGATAACCCGAAGCCATCTGTTGATTCTCAAGATATACTGTTTAAAAAGAGTGTAAACCAGTATGTGTAATTCTCAAAACATTTGGCCACGGTTGTAGAATCTATATATTCTTGATCTGAAGTCAGAATTATGCGTACTGTATTTTTCAAAGGTCAGAGAGAAGAAGTATCTGTGGTAAAGGTATAAAACAAAATGCTTTTGCAAAATAACAATTATTGGCAACTGAGCTGCCAAAAAAGCAAATGAGAAACACAGCATTGTGAAATGTTTTGAAAAACATTTACACCCCTTAATCAATTGTTTTGCAACTCCATGTCTGGTCATCCTTTATAATAGAATCATGTCTTGTATATAATAGATTCTCACAACCCTTAACTAGAAGAAGGATGAATAAATAGCATTGTTTGAGAAGACTCCATGAGTATATTGGTGAAAATGTGTGAAGAGAATATAAAATGTATGTTGACATGTAGTTGTTTTTATTGAGAACCACATAGTGTACTCCAACAGGTAAGCATTTATATTTTACATTTGGAAATCCCCAGGGGTTTTAAATCAATAATAAGTTGTTTTTGTTTGATAATGTAACATAATATACAGAAAATCTGCATTAGATTAAAAAGAAAACTGTAAAATATCAATATCAGCTTTGGGTCCCTATATCAGTATGATGGAACACTTCATACAAAAATGCAAGATCAGATTTGATTCTAATTAGATCAGGTCAACCTCTGAAAAAGTCTGTAGGTTTTTGATAAATTCATGAAAGACATTGCTCTTTCACATGGACATAGCTTATGTACAGCCCCTCCCACCCCTCAGTCATTGGATAGAATTTGTTGAGTGTGCTTCCTGGGTGGGTGTGTCCCTTCTTGCAGACCCCCTCTCTGTCCGTGGGGCCATCTGGTGACATCAGAGGCAGACGAAGAGGACAGTTGTGTCTTCCTATACATTCTATGTCCTTGCCTTCATCTCTTGAGCTTACCCCCACAGGCCCGGTGTGCTATCTAATCTTTACTAAAATATTCCACACCCTGTTTTAAGATGTTTGTGGTATAAAATGCTAATTTAGTTTATACTGTCCCAGAAGCCAGTGATTCAATTCCTACTTCTGTCTGTTACACTGTCACTTTTTCTGTGTCACATTGTTTATAATTTTTCCAAATTAAGCATTAAAATAATGAGTGTTGATTTACACAACAATAAGTTCCATAGAACCTAATTCACTCAATATTTAGGTTGTATATGTTTTTCAGTATTTTTGGCTACTGGTTATTAATGTATTTGGGAACTGAGGATACCAATTGCTGTAGTTTGTAACATGAAATGTTTTCCCGTTCTTGCTTGATATTGATATTTCAGATGCTCAAAAGTTCAGGGTCTCCTTTGTCGTATTTCACATTTCACAATGCATTGTTTTGCAGAAATAGGTAATCTGATATGGCAGCATATGCGGTTCCAAAACCATTATATATTGTTCAGTATTTATGGTGTCTTGACAGATGTGCACTAAGTCCTCCATACCATCAATGATGCTGGCATTTGAACTGTGCAATGATAACAGGCCGAATGGTCCCTCTCCTTTTTAGCCCAGAGGATGCTGTGTCCTTACTTCCCCAAAATGTACACATTTTGATTTGTCAGACTACAGGACATTGTTCCACTTTCTCATCTTAAATGAGGTTGGACCCAGAAAAGGCAACGTTTTTGGATTTGGTTTAAATATGGTTTCTTCTGTGCATGGTATAGTTTTAATTTGCATTTGTGGATGCAGCACATACTGTTCACAGACAATGGTTTTCAAAAGTGTTCCTGAGCCCATGCATCTCAATTATATTGAGAAATGTTATTCTTAAATGGTTGCACTAATTGCCAGCACATTCTTTCACAGAGTGGTGAACCCCTCCTCATCTTTACTTCTGGGATGCTATTTTCATACCTAGTAATGTTACTGACCTGTTGCTAATAAACGTAGTTAGTTGGGAGATATTCCACACATTTATTTATTCTTTAGCATTACACAACTTTTCTAGTCTTTTAAACAGTCTTTTGTGGAACATCCAGTCTTTTGTCTGCTAGCTTGAAATTTAAAGTGAGGATATTTGTCAAGAGAGAATAACATTTATCCATTTCAACATTTGATATGTTGTGTTGGTACTATTTTCTATTACATATAGAGTTTAATAAATTATTTGCACATCATTGCATTTTGTTATTCTTTTTACACAGCATCTCAATGGGAACAGGTTTGTAATTAAAAGGTGTGTAGAAGCTTCTGCATGTACCAAAATCTGTGAATTTATATACAGAAATCAGTCACAAAGTTCTCATACAAACCCCAAGTAACAAGAAATGCTGATGCACAGGGACTACTAAGACTTCATAGGTTTTTGGCTTTCTAGGGAATTTTCTCTAACCTGCTACGGATGCAACAAGTCTGCCTAATAGCTGCTAAGGAGCATAGTACTTTATGTCAACTGAGCATTCAGAGGTCTAGACCTGCGTAGCTCACTTGGTAAGAACATGGCACAGTGTTGCAGGCTCGATCAGGAATATCACCAGACTTGCAAGGGATTCTGGGTCAGGTTGAGCTGAGTGTGGTGGGGAAGGGATTAGACGCAAAGCTGTGCTAATGTCAGCTCTGAAATCAAGCAGACATCTTTGCTCGGTTATGCAAACTTGTCAGACCAGAAAAAAATGTAGATCTATTTTTGGATTTGGACACAACTGGCCTCGATTCCCATGAGAACAGAATTAAAGGAAATGTGAAAATGTCTGCATTGACATTTAAGTTAGCATAAAAGCTAAATAATATTCTAAACAATATTTTCATTACAGAAGAAGGGAGAGGGAGACAATCAATTACGAGGTCTGATGGCAGAAAAACAGAACAAGGGTTCTAAAACTGACAGTTGTAGAGCAGAATCTGGACAAAAAACACAGCCAGGTGTACTGTGGACAAAGAACGCTATCAGGCGACTGGCAAGGTAATCCACCGGCATTGTCTTTGAGATCAGGAGAAAGATATAATTAGATGGAGCATGCCTAAGATAAACAGGACTCCAGATAAGACAAATTACAACAGACAGGACCGAATGTCACTTTCCAAGTGATAGCATGGGAGCTAGTATAAGTTCAGAAGCAGGCAGTCCCTAGAGGAGATGACTGTTACATCTGGTCCAGACAAAACTGTAGCACCTGTCTTTTGTACAGACTGAAAAGGTTGGAATATAAAATAACATTAAACATTGTCTACCCACTTAAGCATGTTGTTGAGTCCTGTCCTGAAATCACCAGCTGTACCTAACAGTTCCACAGCATGCAGTAGAAGATGCAACATTTGCCTTTATCATTAGAAGAATGAAATGTGGGAATGGGTAATCTTATCAATAAATGCAATTATGTTTTACAGAATGAAATCCAATTTTGAATGTTGTCCTTCAACATTGGTCCATAATATAATATCTCAAATCAATAAAACTTGCCTTCCTTTTTTTCATTTCATTATTCCTGTGGGTTGTCAAATTCAAACCTCCCTTAAACAATTGTTTATACCCTGACCTCTCTTTCGATGAACACATAAAAGATATGTCTAGAGCTGCTTTTTTTCATCTTTGGAACATACGTGCATGTACGTGCCGGAGGAGGTGCGGGACAGACTCCTGTATTGGGCCCATACATCTCCCTCCTCTGGTCATCCTGGCGTGGGCAGGACCATCACGACGGTAAAAGATAAATACTGGTGGCCTACGTTGGCTCGTGACGTCCGGATTTACGTCTCCTCGTGCTCGGTGTGTGCCCAGAGTAAGACTCCCAGGCACTTGCC
>JACXGK010012362.1:0-14330 GCA_016801125.1 Novumbra hubbsi | reverse complement strand
TAGAGTACCTCCTGATCTTGCTGTCACACACACTCACACACCGGTAGAGTACCTCCTGATCTTGCTGTCACACACACTCACACACCGGTAGAGTACCTCCTGATCTTGCTGTCACACACACTCACACACCGGTAGAGTACCTCCTGATCTTGCTGTCACACACACTCACACACCGGTAGAGTACCTCCTGATCTTGCTGAGTGTCAGCTTGACGTGTGGAAACTTCTCTTTAAAAGTCTCGTTCATGTCCTTCTTCAGATCAGACGGCTTCACATACTCAATCACCGTGGTCTAGAGAGGGAAATATTTATCAGATTTGACCTAACGACCAGCCGGTTCCTGAATGACATTTCAACAGTGGCATCAGTATTCATGGAGGGTACGCTTGGAGCAAAGAACTAGCAAGCACGAATCTGCCGATGTGCCAAGAAAGTTACTTGTTGCGTATTCTGATTAAATAAACAGTGAGGCCAATTAGGACCTGTGACTCTTAGAGACATGCTGGTGTTACTTTTTCAAATAATAAAATCCAGACACACACACCCACCGTGTAAACATTTCAGTGAATGTGTTTTAGTGTTGTTACGGAGTCACATTGCAAATGGATTTTCCTGGATGAACCGGAATGGGAAGGAAATTGTCTCTAAGCCGGACGGTAAGAGCTCATTGGTCCCTGAGCCAGTTTGAGACATTTAAAACTGTATACAGGCAATCTTTTTAATTCAGCACTGCAAATGGATAATCCTTAATCCTGGGCCCATGCGTGTGGAAGAATGACTTTCTGTGTGAGGGTGTGTGTGCGTCTGAACGAGTGTGTGTGTACATATCATGACAACTGGGAGGTTCAGAAAATGTGTCTTGGATAGATTAGACGGGAGTGTCTTCCTGGCTAGACACACTCCTTGATCCCTCCAAACAAGGAGTCACAAACTAAGTAGTCTGATTGTCCATGTGGCATTGATGACCTGTAAGGTAGTTATGAAGGAAGGTTATGTGTCATGTGGGATGTTATGGGTCATGTGGAATGTTATGGGTCATGTGGAATGTTATGGGTCATGTGGAATGTTATGGTTCATGTGGAATGTTATGGGTCATGTGGAATGTTATGGGTCATGTGGAAGGTTAGGGGTCATGTGGAAGGTTATGGGTCATGTGGGAGGTTATGAGCCATGTGGAAGGTTAGGGGTCATGTGGAAGGTTAGGGGTCATGTGGAAGGTTATGGGTCATGTGGGAGGTTATGGGTCATGTGGAAGGTTATGGGTCATGTGGGAGGCTATGGGTCATGTGGAACGTTAGGGGTCACGTGGAAGGTTATGTGTCATGTGGGAGGTGGATGTTCTACGGAGGTTAAGTGTTTTACCATATATGAGGCAAAGATCAGCACTCTCTTGTGTTTCCCACAAGGCCACTGGGGGTCACTCAGAAGGTTGGGGTCATAATCTGATGTATCATCCAGACCTGGAGAACACACACTCAAGTTAATACACTCCCGCAAACACCCACATTAACACACAAACAAACACTAATACAAGCAGAAAGGCCGATGCACATTTATTGAACTTAGCAATGGGGGTGCCACTACTGAATGGTAGCCACCAGCGGAAGACAATGTGAGGACTGATTATTGTCATTGTCTGTGTATTCAACAACAAACTGACAGTTACCATGTGTCACAAATCCAGTGAGCGGGTGGGTGAAAATCCTAGCATGCCTGGTTTCTATAGCCATTCATTTAGATCAGGGGTGCCCAAACTTGGCCTGTGGAGACCTTTGATCATATAATATAATACAGTTTGGTATAATGCAATATTACTTTCGGCCCACGGTCCTCAGTCAAGTTGAATGTTTGGCCCTTCATAGGAAAACATTTGGGCACCTCTGATCTAGATACAACTGAGAAGTTTAGTTAAGTATTTTTCAAAGGACAAGGAAGCCACAGGCGATGTGAAAGGAAACAGGGCAACAGTATTTCTGCCATTTCTGGATGACATGTCGCTTCTCTGGGTCGGGTGAGAGGGTTCAGGGGTTACCGGGTCTTACCCAGGTCCAGACCCACGTTGCTGTTCAGCCTGGACGGGGTGTTGTTCCTGGGGATTGTACTGGTCCAGTTCACCTGCTGCACCTGGAGGGTGTTGTCTCCCGACGCCGTCTTCTGCCGGACCAGGGCGTTGGTCGGGTACAGGAACTGGGCGTACGACACCGTCTAAGCAGACACATGAACCAAATCAACCGAACCACCAATAAACACATCATAAATGCTTTGCTCTTGGTACAGGGAGGTAAAACGGGGTTGGATCACATCAGGGCCTGTGTCTGTCGCTGGCATGGGATGGGACCGCTGTCTAAGGAGCTGTGCGGAGAGAGCATCAGGGGCCTCACGACAACCCTTTGGAAAAACACATTATCCAAATGCTAGGCAACGTCCTGATCAAAGCAATGATGAAAACAATTATGAATGTTATCCTGAGAGGTAAGTAGAAATAGATTAAGGTTAGGTCAAGCGTTTGAGATAAATTAAAAGCAAAAAATGGACTGCGAAAGTATTATTTTTCTCTCATCTTATTCTGCCCCCAGGAGTAGTTCCGGAGGATCTCTGATATAGAGCATTTGGAACAAAGACTGACCAGGCAGATATTTGCCTCAACTGACAACCAATCAATCAATCAACTAACCAACGTATCGACCAACACCTTGATCAACTAACTCACCACTCAATCAACTTATCAACCAACCGACCAACACTATAATCAACTAACAAACCACTCAATCAACTAACCAACCGACGACCAACACCATAATCAACTAACCAACCACTCAATCAACTAACCACCCACTCAATCAACTAACCACCCACTCAATCAACTAACCACCCACTCAATCAACTAACCACCCACTCAATCAACTAACTAACCAACCCCTCAATTAACTAACCAACCAACCGACCAATCAACCGATCAATGAACTACCCAACCGACCAATCAACCAATAAATCAACCAACCAGCGAACCATGGTATAGTGGTTGTAGTTGTTCTGCTGTACTGTCCTTGTTGTTTCCGCACAGCCTGTACAATAAAAAGTCCCCATTGGGAAGACTCCATCTCGTAGCATTGATTTAATAAATAGTCAATCAATCAGTATTAAGGGGGTGTGTTGTGTGTGTCCACGGCACCTTGCCGTGGGCCTCCAGCTCAAACCCCTCCAGGCCTGGCAGCATCTCCAGAGTGGTGGAGATGTTTCCTGAGGAATGCCTGCGTCTGTCCAATCTGGGCTCACTAAAAAGAGAGAGTGGGGTGGGGGGATACGACAGCATTGTAAGGACAGTGTTATATACATGTGGACAGCAGAGTGTAAGGACAGTGTTATATAGATGTGGACAGCAGAGTGTAAGGACAGTGTTATATAGATGTGGACAGCAGAGTGTAAGGACAGTGTTATATAGATGTGGACAGCAGAGTGTAAGGACAGTGTTATATAGATGTGGACAGCAGAGTGTAAGGACAGTGTTACATAGATGTGGACAGCAGAGTGTAAGGACAGTGTTATATAGATGTGGACAGCAGAGTGTAAGGACAGTGTTACATAGATGTGGACAGCAGAGTGTAAGGACAGTGTTACATAGATGTGGACAGCAGAGTGTAAGGACAGTGTTATATAGATGTGGACAGCAGAATGTAAGGACAGTGTTATATAGATGTGGACAGCAGAGTGTAAGGACAGTGTTATATAGATGTGGACATCAGAGTGTGAGGACAGTGTTATATAGATGTGTACAGCAGAGTGTGAGGACAGTGTTATATAGATGTGTACAGCAGAGTGTGAGGACAGTGTTATATAGATGTGGACAGCACAGTGTAAGGACAGTGTTAGGCCTAGTGGTTACATAATCTAATCAGTAACCAAAACATGGCAAGAATTAATTCCTGAGTCGTCAATGTGGGGGAAAAAGAGATGAGAACTACTCAGAGCCTCATCAGGATGAGGAAGATGGAGATGAGAGCTGGTCAGAGCCTCATCAGGGTGAGGAAGATGGAGATGAGAGCTGGTCAGAGCCTCATCAGGGTGAGGAAGATGGAGATGAGAGCTGGTCAGAGCATCATCAGGGTGAGGAAGATGGAGATGAGAGCTGGTCAGAGCCTCATCAGGGTTGATATGAGAGTTACTCAGGGCCATTCCATTCTAATTGAATGGAAAACATCTACTATGGGGTAGATTGCCTCATCTGTGGGAGGCAATAGACCTATAACAATATTGCCTGTCGGTCAGAAACACAGCAACAGAAAACAAGTTCTGTTTGATAAAATCTGGATGATTGACAAAAATGACTGAACCCACTAATTTGTTTGTCGCCACTCTCGGCTGGCCAGACGACATCACAGTCCCTCTCTGTGTGCATGTGTGTGTGTATACACTTTGTGTGTGTGGTGTGTGTGTATAGACTGTGTCTGAGTGTGTGATGATGCCTCAAGGACCCTTTCTGTGGCAGACTAAGCAGACCGGGGGAACGTGGGAAAGACACGAAAGAACAACTTCCAACAGAGAAATACCCTGAGAAACATCTGCCTCATGGGGAAATACATGACACTGAGACCTCGTAGTGCGTGTGTGTGTGTGTGTGTGTGGTGGACGTGACACTGGGATGGTGATGTTACCGCTCTGACCACATACAGAGAGGGTGAGATGAGGGAGGATGGCTGAGGATCAGACCAACTGTGATTAGAGGAACGTGGGAAAGGGTGAGACAGAACGGACAGATTACTCACAGGACGACTTCTGGACGCCCCACAGTAGCACAAGATGTGTCTAATCATGACCATACCAACATCCAGAAGTGATCGGGTGAAGGAGGAATAGAATGATGGAGAGGAGGAGTGTTGGAGGGAAAGAGTGATGGAGTGAAGGTGAGAAAGAGGGACAGAGTGAGGGAGGAGTGAAAGAGTGCTACTTTACCTGATGTGAAAGCTCTCTCCGTAGGGGAGCACGGAGAAGGCTGCACACAGAGATCGCTTGGCACAGATCAACACAATCCTGGAGACAAGAAACAATTTTAGGAAGGGAGGGAGCCAGTCAGTCAACCAGCCAGTCAGTCAACCAGCCATCTCAGCCAGTCAACCACCCAGCCTGTCAACATGGACAGGAACAAAACCTTCCCTACAGGATGTCCAGAGTGTCGGTTGAACCGTCCTGGATCAGAGTGGCTACCAGCAAAGTCTGGATTAGAGCCCTGTGGATGGGACAGAGTTGAACTACAACCCCCAGAACCGAGCCCTGCGGGGATGGGACAGAGTTGAACTACAACCCCCAGAACCGAGCCCTGCGGGGATGGGACAGAGTTGAACTACAACCCCCAGAACCGAGCCCTGCAGGGATGGGACAGAGTTGAACTACAACCCCCAGGACCGAGCCCTGCGGGGATGGGACAGAGTTGAACTACAACCCCCAGGACCGAGCCCTGCGGGGATGGGACAGAGTTGAACTACAACCCCCAGGACCGAGCCCTGCGGGGATGGGACAGAGTTGAACTACAACACCCAGAACCGAGCCCTGCAGGGATGGGACAGAGTTTAAAAAACAGTGAAGACAAAGACAGTGATGCCCGCTGTGTTGATAACAGGCCATGCCCAGCAACATGTCTATGTGTGGTTCTCTGTGTGTCCCTGTGTGTGTGTGTGTAGTGCCAGAGGGAAAACAGGCACTGTAACTACAGATATACAGTATCTGTCGTTGCATAACTCAGGTCAGGTTTTCTGTTGGTTTACATGGGTCTGTGATTGTGTGTGTGTACCCTGCCCTGTAAGAACGTTACATGGAAACCAAACGGGTTCTATACCAGGTTTCTTCTCCCATAGTGTTCAGCTTTTCAAATATTGTCATCGGGATTCCAACAATTAAATTGGATTAAATTGATAGAAAACAAATTGATAAACCATTGATTTTTAATGCGGATGCTCCTATGTTAAAATGGGGAGATGATCATCTGTGTACGAGGGTAAGATAGGAACCCAGAAAAGTTATGAGGGAAGATAGGACAGAGGAAGGGATGAGGGCAAGATGGGAACAGAGGAAGTTATGAGGGGAAGATAGGAACAAAGGAAGTAGAGAGGGTAAGATGGGAACAGAGGAAGTTATGAGGGGAAGATAGGAACAAAGGAAGTAGAGAGGGTAAGATGGGAACAGAGGAAGTTATGAGGGGAAGATAGGAACAGAGGAAGTTATGAGGGGAAGATAGGAACATAGGAAGTTATAGAAATCGAGGAAAAGGTTCAGTGTTATGTCCTACCTGCTTCCTCTCGTGTCGTACTGTCTCATGTTTTTGATGAAGTGAACCTTCTTCACTGGGTGAGGTCTGGGGGAACCGGAGAGATTTCGAGTCCTACTGGAGACATTAAGGCAAAAGGGTGAGAGACAGACAGAAAGAGAAGGAGAGAAAGACAGAGCAAGAGAGAATTAATCAGTATTGAAACACAGCCACAAGAGGGGAATCTGATGTTTTCACTTTCCTGCTTGTTATGGCAAATAAGGCTAGAATCGTTTTTTTCCTTTTCTTTCCTAGCTACACAGAAGTCCCATTTATTTTACTCCACAATTATGTAGCTCATCTTGTGTCACAAAGACAAACCAGATATATCTCCTCGGAGTCCTGTTTTCTTCTAGCATCTTACAGCTTTTATTCTTATAGGTCAGTATAAAGCATGCAAATTGTACAAATAAAAGAACTAAAATATATAGCCCTCTCTCTCCTTCCCCCGCTCTAAATCTTTCCCCCTCCCCCCTCTATCTCTCTTCCTCCCTTTGCTCCCTCTCTCTCCCTTTCCCTCCAGTAGTTTCCATCTGGTGGCTGTGGGTGGCCTTGATAACATGTCTTTAGTCTGAATCACAGTTATCACACCCTGTTATCACCCCTATCATCACCACGGGGTGTGTGACTGACCTTGAGAATGGTTGTGTGTGTGTGTGTGTGTGTCACAATAGATGCACCCTTGCAGATATGCTCACCCTCCAAGGGGCCTTCACCATCAACTGCCTCTCTATATTGCTTCCTGTCTTCAGTTTCTATGCCTCGTCTCTCTCCTTCACTCACCCTCTTCTCCACCTAGTCACTCTGCCAGATAGCCAGCTAATTAGCCAGTAAGGCAGTTTGTTGGTCAGTCAGTCAAGCAACTAGCCAGCTAACTTGCCAGTTTGTTGGTCAGACGGTCAAGAAACTAGCCAGCTAACCAGTTAGCTAGTCAGTCAGTTAGACAGTCACCCGAACAGTCTGTCAGTCAGTGAGTAAGTATGATGCAAACATTAGAATTGTTTGCAAAATACTTGACCCAAAAATAGCAGGTATTTATTTATGGTGTCACAATGTATCCAAAATCGCAATGTGTTTAATGGAAGATAAACTGACTAACAAAGAGAAACAGGGAATGGTAAAACATCCCAGAGAATCTTAACCGAAATACGAGGATAATCAAAGTAAAAAAACAAAGTGATTTATACATTTTCAGGCAGTGGAGAAATATTGAATTTGCCAACTCCGTCACTCATGGCATGCTCCATTAGAAGTGGTATTTCTTCCAGCTGTCTGTCACGGCTAGACGTTAAACAAATACCTCATCCACCCGTAGGCCGTGTGTGTGGTGGTGCCAAGGTGGCGTGGATGCACGATTCAACCATGCGCTATATGTCTCACTCCAAAACACCGCTCAAGCCACGAAGACCAACTAACCGTAACTCCCCGAACAGGGCCGACGTGACATGCCAGGGCCTCCTAACCTCTGTCGCAGCGGCTCGGCCCTGACGCATGGTCAACTTTGCAAATGTTTCAAGTCTTCAATGTAGAGTGCAGAACATTTGAGTTGTACAAACGTTTCCACTGGTTTAGCAACAGCTTCATGCATTCCGCTGAGTCCCCACATGCGCCGAACTAATTTGGTAATAAAATATGATGAAAACTCTTTTCCACAATGAATGTTGCCGATGTTGTTGATAAGCTGTTGAGGCCCTACTTCCCTTTCAGTGTTTAAACTGTGGCGTACAGCTGAACCACGGCTGCCCTGACGTTCCAGAAACTCAACTCAGGCTTTAAACAAGATTGAGCAGCTTGAGTGTGTTTTGCACATCTAAACCACAGACGTCCTGGTGTTCCAAAGTCCTGTGTTTGTGTATATTTGTAGCCCAACACTAAGGTCCTAGTGTTGGTTTAGGTGTTAAATTAGGCACAAAACAAATTGCAGATGTGTTTGTGACTGTCAGTCTCTCATAATCTCTGTCCCCCTTCCTCACCCGCCATCTCCTCCTGGTCTCTCCATTCTTACCCCTTCCTCACCCGCCATCTCCTCCTGGTCTCTCCAACCTTACCCCTTCCTCACCCGCCATCTCCTCCTGGTCTCTCCATTCTCACCCCTTCTTTTAGCACCCTCCCCCTACCCCCAACTGGTCTGAATAAACAGTTGACTGGAGAGTTACTAAGCCGTTATAGACAATTTGTCTGTCTGCCGTTTGATTGTTTTTTTGGGACAGTTCCTGCTAGGGAGAATGCTATTTCAGGCAATGCTATTTTCAGTCCTTGACAAGGATGTCAGAACTGGGGTTAATTTTAGGTTTAAGCAGTAATACTGAGGGTTAATTGTTGAGCTAGGTTACGTTTATGTATAAAAGTTAGATTACTGATGTTAGAATTAGTGTTAGGTTATGGGTAGGGCTAGGGGATAGGCAACATAATTATTAGGGTCAGCTCTCAGGTCCACAAAAGAAACAAACGTGTGTGTTGTGAGTGAGGTAAACAGAGAGAGCTGTGGTGTTCAGGGAAAGAATGTGGCTGTATGACAACCAATCATATGAACTTAGCAAGCGCTACTCAACCCAACTGAATGTGCCTTATTTGGGTTACCTGTTATGTTTTAAGATAGGAAACAGGATCTTACTATCAGGCTGTTTTTCACAGCAAAAGAATATTTACCCTGCTGCCACAGGATGTGAATTAAATTAATTATAATTAATATAGGGTTGATTGCTCATTGGGGTAAATTAATTCTGGCATTTTATAGTAGCATTAAAACTAAAAGCCTATTTAAAACTTGAAAGTAAAAATAAATACACATTCCTTGTTTGCATTTCCTACTGAGTAAAAACCCAGCAACAAAAGGACTAAATAATGAAGAACCATATTTGTTAAGGAATCAATTCAGACAAATTAAGCTAAAGGAATTATGTCAGAGATGTCTGATTAAATATACACTTTTTCAGAGTACCTATTACATTTAGGTTTATGCTGACATTCCACTTCTTTAAAGCATAAGGGATGCTATTTGCAATGCAGAAACTGTGCTTCATTCCACTAGGGAGAAGGTAAGAATGTTACTTAGACTTAAAACCTGACATTTGAATTTAAAGTTACTTTCAGTAAAATTGACATTTGTAAGAACTGTAGCAGTACTGAAGTTACAAGACATCTTTCATACGGTTCAGTACTGCAGCTACAAGACGTCTCTTATACAGTTCAGTACTAAAGCTTAAAGACATCTCTAATACAGTTCAGTACTGAAGCTTCAAAACATCTCGTATACAGTTTCTTATACAGTTCAGTACTGAAGCTTCCAGACATCTCTTATACAGTTCAGTACTGAAGCTTCAAAACATATCGTATACAGTTTCTTATACAGTTCAGTAATGAAGCTTCAAGCCATCTCTTATACGGTTCAGTATTGCAGCTACAAGACATATCTTTTACAGTTCAGTACGGAAGCTACAAGACATCTCTTATACAGTTCAGTACTGAAGTTTCAAGCCATCTCTTATACGGTTCAGTACTATATTTATGTGTCTATGTTTGTGTGAGTATTTGTGAGTCTATGTTAGTGTGTGCATAAAACTAGATTAGAAAAGAAAAAAAATGAAGACAAAAAACTCACTGAATATATATATATATATATAAAACTATAACCCTGAGAACAGGACATTCTTCCTCCATCTTTCCCAAGCTCTCAGCTTTCTATTTCTGACCCTCCCGCCCTCCCTCCCTCCCTCCCTCTCTCCCTCTCTCCTCCTCCCCCGTCTGTATATTGATTAGAGTCATGTGAAAGTTGTCCTCTATTTATGGACCTGGATATTTGAGCTAAACCCAACACCATCCATTTACAAGGTAACCCAGGTTAACAAATTACACAAAAACACAAATGCAATTTCCCGTACGTGGGAAACATTAGTAGACACCATATCTACGACATCACAGAAAAGTATGCAAATTAATGGACAGTCCTCATACAGTAGCGGGGAACATATAAAGGGACTGGAACACCTTGCCCTGGACAGATCAATGCTAGAGTTTGGGCACATGGCAATTACGAACCACTGCCTTTGAACAGAAGAACCTCATACATGCACTGTTTATATAAAAATATAAATGAAGTTGCCTTCAACTGTCAATAAGATTAATTATCCACGTGTCCAGATTTGAAAACAGAGAACTTACTGTTGTACGTTACTATATTTACAATGTTGTGTTCATCTTGTTCCCCATTTGTCATAGCAACAGGAAACAAATCTTGATGCTGGAATTACACATTAAGACATTTTGGACAGAGGGAATCTGTTTAGAATCTGAGGGAAGTATGGGTCTCTAATGTGGGCAAACATCTAGCTGAAGATAATGAAAGTGCAGCACCATTACCACTTCTGGGTACCTATTCCAAGCATAGTCATGTTCGGGTATTATTTCATTTTCAGTATGTCAAATTGTTTGCTCCCCCCATGAATTGGTTTGTACTGTGTTGCTGTCCTTGGGCCCTCGGGGCTCAGTTTGGGTTTGTACACAGAGACCTGTCGGTCTCTCTTCTCTCCCAGTCTTCTGTTGGTCTCTCTTCTCTCCCAGTCTTCTGTCAGTCACTCTTTGTCTCTCCCTCCCTCCCTCAACCTCAAGCTCCTCATGACCTCTCTCTGTCCTCAGACCCCCCCCTTCCTGTGTCTATCTACTGGTTTCAATCAGTAGTGCTGTGCATCCTGAGGATCAATGTGCCGATCTTGGCTTAAGGCTTCAGGGGCAGCCAGCAGTCAGTCAGGACCTCTGTGACATCACTGCCAAGGGCTTTAGCTTAAATTCCCTTCAATCCCTCGTAGCAGTGCTGTCACAGTTTAGCACTAGCCGGCTGCTAGAGTCATCAGTGACGTGGTTGCGGATTGGTCAAGGACTGTTACTATAGCTCTTTACTAGGTTGCTTATTGGTGCCCTCCGCTGAGTCACCGGCTAAGAACAAGGATCCTTTACAGGCCCCAGGCCCAGTTGAGAACACAAGCCTGCACGGAAACAACATAATTAAGGGAGTTGGGACTACGACATTAGGAGTTAGATAGGATCTCTGCGTTGTGGTTTGTGTACTATGGAGCATTTTTAATGTTAACACCCCTTTCCATGGCAACCCCGTTAGCAACTAATTATCGTCAGGTGAAACGGGCACACGTCTTTCCAAAGCGTGTTCAGAATCACTCGGCAACACAAACTCATTTAAAGAACTCTACAGTTGTCCGCACAAAGGTAGTCCGTATATTTTTGCAAAACTGCCCTATCCCATAACTAATGGAATATCTATGGAACATTGGTGGAGGGCAGAAAAGCTCAGAAGATTCTCTCAGAAAAGCACCTTTCTCTTGCTTTGATAGCTGATAGTGACGTGACTCCTCACTCCATATCTCGCTAGCTAGGAGAGATTGTCTGGTCAGATTAAATCACACTCCTTTAAGCATGACATTTTGAATCACTAGGCAATGTCACTGTGGTCACTCAATAAAAAAAATGTATGAAAGTATACATCTGCCAAATGACATTTTAGCTATCCATTAAGTGTTGTAGCTTTCCCTTGAGTGTTTTAGCCTTCCAATGAGTGTTGTAGCTTTCCAATTAGTGTTTTAGCTTTCCCATGAGTGTTTTAGCTTACCCATGAGTGTTTTAGCTTACCCATGAGTGTTTTAGCTTACCCATGAGTGTTTTAGCTTTCCAATGAGTGTTTTAGCTTTCCAATGAGTGTTGTAGCTTTCCAATGAGTGTTGTAGCTTTCCCATGAGTTTTTTTGTTTTCCCATGAGTGTTTAAACCTTTCCCATAATTGTTTTAGCTTTCCCACGAGTGTTTTAGCTTTCTTGTGTGTTTCTTTTAGCTTTCCCATGAGTTTCTAAGCTATCCCATGAGTGTTTGGCTTTGCCAGAAAGATTACACAGCTTACACAGCCAGCCCTCTAACATAAAACAATGCATTGCAGGGAGGATATAAACAAACATTTGAATAGTTTTTATATATTTTATTTTTACAACTACAACAATATCAAGACTTCTACACGTTGGTCTCTAATACCACACTACTCAGCCAGGCCTCTTAGCAAAGTCGGTCAATCAGGCACTCCTTGGTAAATAGCTGTCTGTAAAGGAACACTACATCAGGTCTTTCTGGTAAACTAATACAACCCTTTTAATGGAATACAGGTTTTGGACTAGCATTTCATTATTTAAAATTGTTTAGCTTTATTTTATTAGGTAAGTCAATTAATGGTAATCTGATTACAGAGAAACTGTTTCATTACTGTTAGGTCAACTACGTTACCAGCTAACATACTTGAATCGGGTTACAGATTTCAGACTTCAAGGTGTGTCCACAATTTCAAATAAATTACAGCTCATGTTCAAGAAATCTTTTTATAATCTGTTTCTGGTATTTGGAATGTTAGATCACGTATTTCAATCATTTTTAATACTTGTAATTAGAAGAAAATGGCCATGCTAAACCTGCAGATGCAGATGTATTTGGAACATCAATAGGTTAAAATGGTACACTTGGTACCCATGAAGCCCAGTCCATACTTTTCACACATTCTATCACATATAATTACATTACATGTCAAAATGATAATAATTCATACAACTTTTAATGGGTGATTAATTTCATTTACTATATATATGCAGTATTCAACATTTTAGGGGGTGCTTAACAGGTACTACTAAACTGTGTGTGTTTTGGTTTGTATGCAACCAAAATGTCTTATCTACATACTGTTTATAAGTGTTTACAGGCCTCTAAACAAAGACAGACTACCGTCTCTATTGGCCTCTAAACAGAGACAGACTACCTGTCTCTAACGGCCTCTAAACAAGGACAAGGTTACCTCATGTTTACTGGGCTTTAAACAAAGACACACTACTTAGTGTCTACTAAACTGTGAGAACACAGTGACATGTCTAGGGTAACACTGGCCTGAATCACTAATACCACCCTAAACCCAAGGGCCATGGTCAGAAACACTGCACTATAAAGAGGATTTAGAAGAAATCCATCAGTTAATTTCCATCCCAATCTGTTATATAGTTTACTTAAGACAAATGAATGATGGCCAATGGGTCATGCCTGCCAGCCAGACCGCCAGACTTTCAGTCCAGACACAGTCCAGACACAGTCCACACACAGTCCACACACAGTGCACACACAGTCCGCACACAGTCCACACACAGTGCACACACAGTGCGCACACAGTGCGCACACAGTCCGGACACAGTCCGGACACAGTCCGGACACAGTCCGGACACAGTGCGCACACAGTCCGCACACAGTCCGCACACAGTCCGCAAACAGTCCGCACACAGTCCGCAAACAGTCCGCAAACAGTCCGCACACAGCGCACACACAGCGCACACACAGCCCACACACAGCCCACACACAGTCCACACACAGCGCACACACAGCGCACACACAGCGCACACACAGCGCACACACAGCGCACACACAGCGCACACACATCACCCTAGATAAACCCAATGATAATGGTAATGGTGGCTTTACCCAAAGGAAATAGGAAAAAAGACCATGGTAGAGAGAGTGTTTGTGTGAGTGTGTGTGTGTAATCATTGATGTAGGGAGTGGTTTGTTTCAGTTCCTTGTGTTAACCCTGCCTAACGAAGACCATATACAGATATTTCACAAGACACACACATACACGTACTGACACAGATGATGTCATTCAGATACCAGCGTAGAGCTTTTTTCCCTCACATTCTTGGTTTGATGTGTGTGTGTGTGGTGTGTGTGTGTGGTGTGGGTGGGTGTGTGTGCACAGGCGTGTGTTGAAACCATTCAGCACCTCTTCTTAATTAAATGAGACGCCTCCACCCATGGATGGAGGGCCGTCTGTAGTTAAACATGACATAATCAAACAGCTCTTCCCCATGGATGGAGGGCCGTCTGTAGTTAAACATGACATAATCAAACAGCTCTTCCCCATGGATGGAGGGCCGTCTGTAGTTAAACATGACATAATCAAACAGCTCTTCCCCATGGATGGAGGGCCGTCTGTAGTTAAACATGACA